>PKQL01000790.1:0-18843 GCA_002916455.1 Penicillium sp. CF05 | reverse complement strand
TCTACTTGGGATGAGAGAAATCAGGCATCTGATTATACCTCACAGTGGCAGCTCTTGAAGCTATCGAGGATCTGTGAATAGCTTCAAAAGCTGGGGGGTGTGTCAGAAAACAGACCGTTTACATGGATTACCGAGTCCAATACCATTGAATCATGTGATTTTAGACTATGCAAATTGCTTACTAATTGTGTGTCCGACCAGATTGTCAAATACGGACCATTGTTGTTTTTAGTTAGTTAGAGAATTTTACCATCGTGAATTTACTAGTACGCTCGCCATACACCTAGATTTCCGTCACAATCTTTCATAGAAGCTCTGTCCCCATGCATCCTGTGAAGTGTATCTTGGCAGGTATCAACAGCTCTGAATAGGATCACGGTACGCAGCATTCTTACTCGACAGTCTTTTTTTTAGGAGAAACGAAAAAATGTCAATCCCCCAATCAAGCCTCCAAAACATCCCCCTTTCATATGCTTCCTGCTCAATTGGCTGCAGCCCAAACGACACACTCCCACGCCGCCTCGAAGCAATCAGCGGAGCCGGCTTCACAGCAATTGAGCTCTCCTTCCCAAACATCTTACAGTATGGGGCGCAAGTAACTGGCACTTCAATTGCACCCGACGACTACCCTGCCATTTTTCCTATCGCGGTGGAGATCCGCAAACTATGCGAAGAAAACGGATTGAGGATCATGATGCTGCAGCCATTCTCAAACTTCGAAGGCTGGACCAGAGGCTCTACAGATCGTGAGGAGGCATTTGCTAGAGCAACCGGCTGGATGGAGATTATGAACGCCGTGGGTACAGATTTGTTACAGGTATGACAGCGATATATATACGATGAGCAGTGCAAAAGTCGCGAGAACCAAGAAGCTAATACCATATCTAGGTTGGAGCAACAGACACACCGGAACCCTTAATCAAAAAGGATCGCGACGTCATCGTCTCCGACCTGCGCGCTTTATGCGACATTCTAGCAAAACGAAACTACCGCCTGGCCTACGAGAACTGGTGCTGGTCGACTCACGCCCCCGCGTGGAAGGATGTCTGGGAAATTGTGAAAGCTGTAGATCGTCCGAATTGTGGGCTGTGTCTGGACACATTCCAGACTGCTGGTAGTGAATGGGGCGATCCGACTACCGAGTCTGGTCTAATCGAGTCAGTCTCGGAGTCTGAGCTAAAGAAGCGGTTTGATGCGAGCATGGATGAGCTTGCAAGCACTGTGCCCGGTGATAAAATCTATCTGCTTCAGATCTCGGACGCGTATAAAGTGTCGCCGCCGTTGGACGACAAGACTATTGGTGGGCTGAGGCCGAGGGGTCGCTGGAGCCATGATTTTAGGCCCATGCCATACGACGGCGGGTATCTGCCTATCGAGGATGTTGCGAAGGCGGTGCTCAAAACTGGATTCCGGGGTTGGTTTTCGATGGAGATCTTCGATAGTGGCCCGCAGGGGACTGGGAAGAAGTATGAGATGGGGTCTTTTGCAGCGAAGGCTATGGATAGTGTGCAGAAGTTCTTGAAGAATTGTGCGACGGATTAAGAGAAAAAATTGCCTGCAAAATGTTTGTAATGATATATGGCTTTTGAAGAAGACTAGTTGGTACATTTGGCATGTTATCTTTATAGACTTTGAAATAACTAAATACATATTTTGAAGATTGGAAATTCGTACACACAAGTTAAAGAAAACGCCGGGGTGGGATATGCAAGATTGACGCCAATGAGATCAGAAAGCACACAATATCAGCCTGAAGGTCATGGATACGGGACCGTTATCCATTAGTTGGCGTTGCTGGGGTACGCAACGGTGTATGTGGGAACATACTCCTCCTTGATGGAGCGCAAGCTGACGAAACGGGACATCAGGTTGGCACTTCCGGCCTTGTCGTTGGTACCGCTAGCACGGGCACCACCGAAGGGCTGCTGGCCGACAACGGCACCGGTGCTCTTGCAGTTGATGTAGAAGTTGCCAGCGGCGTTGCGGAGAGCCTCATCGGCGAGCTGGACAGCCGCACGATCCTGGGCAAAGATAGAGCCGGTCAGAGCGTAGGTGCTGGTGGAATCGATCTTGTCACAGATCTTAGTGAAGTCGGCATCGGTGGCGTCGTTGTAGGAGTGAATGACCAGAACGGGACCGAAGAGCTCGCGCGAAAGCAGAGGGTGGTCTGGGTTCGATGTACGGTAGACGGTAGGCTGGATGTACCATCCCTTGGAAGAGTCGTAGGTTCCACCGACGAGCAGCTCAAGCTCGGGGTCATTCTTGGCCTCCTCGATAACACCGGACAGCTTGTTGAACGAGGCCTCGTGGATGACGGGACCGCAGAAGTTGGTGAACTCAGATGGCTCGCCAACGTTGATCTTCTTCACCTCAGCGACGACCTGCTGGGCGAAGTCCTCGGCGATGGAAGAGGCAATGTAGGCACGGGAGGTGGCACTGCACTTCTGGCCCTGGAACTCGAAAGCACCACGCACGGTCTGGACCGCGGCGTTACGGACATCTGCGGACTTGTGCACCAAGTGGAAGTTCTTGCCACCGGTCTCACCCACAATGCGAGGGTAGCTGCGGTATTTACCGTCAGCCACGCCCTGTGAGATCTTACCGTACAGCATGCGGAAGACATCAGTACTTCCGGTGAAGTGAAGAGCAGAGAAATCGCGGCTCTCAAGAACAGTCTCGGTCACCTCCGCGGCGTCACCAGGAACGAACTGGATGACGTCCTTAGGCAGACCGGCCTCAAGCAGGATCTGGTGCACGAGCCAGTTGGAGGCAATCGCGGAAGGCGAGGGCTTCCAGATCACGACGTTACCCATCAAAGCGGGAGCACCAGCCAAGTTACCGCCGATTGCGGTGAAGTTGAAGGGGCTGATCGCGTACACGAAACCCTCAAGAGGGCGGTACTCCAGACGGTTCCACACACCGGAAGCGTTGTGAGAAGGCTGCTGTGCGTAAAGCTCCTCGGCATACTTGACACCGAATCGGAAGAAGTCACAGAGCTCAGCGGCGGAATCAATCTCGGCTTGCCATGCGTTCTTGCCCTGTCCGTGCATAGTCAAGGCCATAATATCATAGCGGTACTTGGTCGCAATCAGATCAGCGGCCTTGAGGAAAATGCTAGCACGCTCGGCGAAAGGAGTATCGGCCCAGGATTTGCGAACGGCAAGAGCCGAGTTGATGGCGGACTGAACATCGGCCTTCGATGCGTTGGAGTAAGTTGCCACAGGAGCATGGGTTGCGGGGTTAGACTGGGTGAAGGATTCATATCCCTTGAGCTGTGTGATTGAGTGTTAGAAATTGCTGTTTGAGTATATATAATATTTCTTGATAATTCTTACCTCCTTGCCCGCAACTACCAGAGGCACACTCAGAGGGCCTTGCTGCTTGTACTTTGCCAAAGCCTCCTCGAGACCCTTGCGATCCGGAGTGCCAGGAATATAGTGTTTCTTAAGATTCAAAGTTAGCCCGAATGATCAACAATCTCAATTCTAATGCCGAACTCACGTTAGGTTCATTGTTAATTTGAGGCACCTTGAAAGTGGCGTAAGTGCCCATGGAGCGAGTGCTGGAGCTCGGAATGCGGCATGCAAGGCGCGAAATGGGCGCGCGGGTGCGCATAATGGAGGACATCATGATTTGTTTGAAATGAAGACAATGAATCAACTTCCAAGCATTGAAGAAGAGAAGATTTGGAGAAGAAGTAGACGCGGGGAAGAATGATGAAAAGAGCCGGCTACTACCGGTCAGAAGCTCAATAGCTGCATGGGAGTGGCTGAAAGTGTCAGCCAATCAAAAGTGGCCGGTTGTTGTCCCGGGTGGATCCCACCGGGCCGGCGTCTATCAAGAGAAAGCATTTTAGAAATTATTTTGTTCACCGGGCCTTGATGTCCTCGATAAATTCAAGTTGTTATTAGTCAAGAGATCATGGATAGACGATTGACATTCCCCGCGTATCTAGATGACCTTGATAGCGGGGATTGGGTTGCTGTAGAGGACAAACAGAGAATCAACAATCAACCCCACTGATCGGCGCTAAATGTAGTATACTTCATGGGTACAATGTACAAGCTATAGTTCCCTTGATCGGTATATCACATAGTATGTATCATATGCAAGGTGGAATACCAGCGTTTCAAAATAACAGCAGACCAAACAGATTCTATGCAGTCCACCACCACACTCGCTCTAGCCAAGTTGCGCGGCTGTGGTTCAATCTCCTCTTCTTCAAGTCGATCAATTTCATCCTTGCCACTGAAAATATCGAGCTCTGACACCTTGGTCATCCACGGTGTCTTGTAATAGAACTTATGTCTGAAGTACAGCACGAAGAAGATCATGAAGACAATGTAGGAAACAAGGAAATTCGAGGCGGTAAATGAACCTGGGAAGAATATCGTATAGACATTGGTAATAGCCAATAGTGAGACAAAGCCCATAACGTAGTAAGCGCCGTACGGCTGGAAGGGAGTAATGAAGGGCCGCGGCTTGAGCACTCCCACCCTGGACGGGGAGATAGGTGGTCATTTCACCGAGCATGTTCATGATAAAGTATACGATACTTGACATGACAATATAACCCATGAGCAAAGGGGCTATCACATATTAGCCCCATATCAAGTTTATGTTTCGCACGCTGCTTCTTACCAGGACCAACCGTCGACAGCGCTTGCTTGACCACTGCCCCCAAAAAGGCCCGTTCCGATACAACCACCCAGAGCCAAGAATTGAACATGACGCGAGCTCAAACCTCGCTGGGTCTTTGAGTTGTGGACGCCGGTGATCTCCCCTTGTATGGCTTTTGGGTCATCGTATGGGGGCTCGGGCCAGTCCGCCACCTCGAGACTCTTAAGTGAGTCTTTCATGATACGTCAAGGCAGGGAAGTAGGAAGATTTTCCAGTATACAACACAACTCAGGAGAAAAAAGAAAAACAGCAACACGACGGAAATTTCTAAGCAGTGCAGAATCCTCTAAAGCAACTTAGAATATCCGAAAAAAGACACAATTCTTATTATACGCATCTACTCCGTACTCCGTAACCCCTAAGGAGTTATCTTTTTCGGATAGCTCTGAAGATGGGATTACAATACACGCCATGATAGTGTGCTCCAATTGGAGAAAGCCCCCCGGAGAAAGATAACCAAAACGCCAGGGAGAGAAATGAGTTTCCTGCGTCAATTAGTGATTTATGCAGTACGGAGTATCTATCAAGGGTTGTGTAAGCGTATGCCAACGCCTGGGCGCCCAAATAAAGATCTAGAAGACCGCGTTATTGTGGGGGCTGTGATTGAACTTTTTGAGATGATTGGCGCCCACATCGCCTTTTAGTTCTAGCTTAATCCCGCTGACGCCTGTCTTATCGTATTTATAACTTTGTAGGATTCTCTTATCTTACACTCGACACATTGCTTGATAACCCTGGAAATATTCCAACAAGCTTCTAGCGGGGTTATTTTGCTTAGCCCAACCATGGAACCCTTTAAATGTTTCCGGGTAACCAGATTGTTTGTGATTGGTGCGCAGGTCAAATTGACTTTTAAACATTTGCCTCCCGCTTTGCCACGATCACGTGGATGGTATCTGGGGAAGAAACCGGGGTAAAATAGGCGGACCTGTGTCCAGGTGACTGAATAAAATCACAAATAAAATCAGACATGAATGTATCTGCGGAGTAAGGGGCTCGGGGACTGAAGCATACCAGAACATTCTGGGACTAAACCGAAAGTAGCCAGAAGTCGGTCACGCGTGCAGAAACACCGGCCCGGTTCTCCTTATCGCTTATCGGTGACCCACAGCCACATATCAAACCGGCCCGTGAACCGTTCGGCATGAAGAATATGCGAACCTCCTGTTGGCTGCACATTCCAAGGGCATGGAGGCGAATATCAAAGCGTCATTCAGTCTCAGACATGATCTCCCTACCCTTGACTCGATCATACCTTAATACTTCTTCGTCCATTATCATTTTATATCCTAAAATCTATAGTTCGCAGAAAATATGAATAATAGCAATGTCAATCCATGGATCGTAACACATAAAAACTGCCATCCCGGCCCGTTAAGATGGGCCTGCTGACCGTACCGGTGCCTGGCGGTTGCCACCGGCTCTTTTACTTCTTACCCAATGAGTTCCACCAACCTAATCGCAATATCTAAAAGGTCGTCTCCAACCGTGGCTCTTCCGTTTCCTCCATTTATTCCAAGTCTTTCACCTTTCACTCACTTCAAAACTACACTGCCTTCCCTTTCGTAGTAATCATCTCACACACTACGACTTAACTGACAGCCATGAAGGCTGCACCTTCCGTGCGTGTGCCCCTCAAGGCCGCCGCCCAAACCACGAGACTGGTCAGCGGCACCAGTAACTCTCGATCTTCAGTCGCCTCAGTTTCAGCCACCAACGCATGGCAACCACAAACAAAAGCCCCGCCTCCGCTACCGCGCAAGGCACTGGCAGCACCTCTGGCTAAGCTGCCGTTGTCATCTGTTATCCGCTCCTTGCTGGTTCTGTCTGTTTCCTCATCAACTCTACTTCTCAAGCCATGCATCTATACCCTGTCTTTGTTGGCCCACCCACGCAATGCGTTCTGGGATGTCTCCAAAAACCCGTTGCTGAACATGCTTGTCAAGCACACCATCTATAAACAATTTAACGCTGGCGAGAACAAACTCGAAGTTCAAAATTCGATCAACCAAATCAAGGCCCTTGGATGCCGTGGTGTACTTCTGGGATATGCCCGCGAGGTCCTTGTCGGCGAGAATTCGGATGCCGCACGCGATGAGAAGGCTGCTCTGGCTGAGATTCAGATGTGGATGGATGGCACACTCCAGACAGTTGACATGGCTCAACCCGGCGACTTTGTCGCTTTGAAATTTACTGGAATGGGCACCGACGCCCTTGGCCTGTTGCAATCGCAGTCTATGCCCACCGAATTCATGGACAAATCTATCCTGAAGGTCTGTGATCTCGCCATCTCCCGTGGTGTCCGCCTGCTGGTCGACGCCGAAGAGCAGGCTGTGCAGCCTGGCATTGAGGCCTGGATCATGAAGTATCAGAAATACTGCAACTCGCAGACCCCCGGCCGCGCCATCTTCTACGGAACTTATCAAGCCTACCTGCGCTCTACTCCTGCCACTCTCGCTCGTCACCTTGAGACTGCCCGTGCTGAGGGATACACTCTTGGTGTCAAGCTTGTCCGTGGTGCCTACATGAAGACTGAGCCCCGCCACATCGTCTGGGCTGAGAAGGAGGAGACCGACCAGTGCTACGACCAAGTTGTCGAGTCCCTCCTCACTCGCAAGTACAACTCCATGCTCCAGCCTCCTTCCAAGGATACCCCCGCCGAACTCCCTCCCGTCAATGTCATCATCGCTACTCACAACCGTGAGTCTGTTCGCAAGGCTCATGCTCTGCGCATGGAACAGGCTACACGCGGCGAGGACTACGGTGTCGATCTTAGCTACGCTCAGCTCCAGGGTATGGCTGACGAAGTCAGCTGTGAATTGCTTCAAGGATTCGAGAGTGCCGAGAACAGTGTCGGGGCTACCCCTATGGATGCCCCCAACGTCTTCAAGCTGTTGACCTGGGGCTCCGTTCAGGAATGCATGGGTTTCCTGCTTCGTCGCGCCGTGGAGAACACCGAGGCTGTTGGCCGTACTAAGGACTCTCAGATCGCAATGATCGCCGAGTTGAAGCGTCGCATTGGCAATGCTTTCAGCCGCAGCAAGTGATATCCAAGTCTTTCCTGATTTTCCTTTTCGATTTTCGGAGGCTACTTTAGATCGTTCTGTCTTTACTTAGCAGCCCACGGGCTCTTTCGCTACGTTTCCTTTTTCTTGTTGCATTTTTGTTTGCGTATAGCTGGGTGCATTCTTCATGGCGTTGCTACTGCTTTATGAGAACCTTAGAAGTCTATTCTGATGATGATCAATGAAATCAAATTTTTGAAAACTAAGTAACTATCCATGGATATCCTTTGAATAATTCTTATTAAACATAAAAATTTAAGACACCAGCCATGGAGACCAGAGATAATCTCATACTGTCCAACCGGCATGGTCAAGGTCAGATCATTTGGAAATGTCCCCAGTCCCGGAACGACTTGCCCCTCCCGAGGCCACTATATGTCGGAAGGTCTACCCGATGGCCTACCCCGTATATTCGACTCATCATCTCGGAAAGCCTCTTATCTTTTATATAAAGTAAACTTAAGAAAACTGCACTTCGAAAGATTTCACAAGACAATCAAACCCTCAAGCAAAATGCATATCCTCTCTGAGCCAAACGTCTCCAAAATCTTCCGCAGTCTAACGCAAGATCAATGCCAAAGCTTCATCTCAGCACTCAGCAACGCTCTAATCAGCATAACCCATGAATCAAAGCCGTCAACCCCATCATCCGCCAAAAAAATCCACCAACCCCTCCGCACAGTCCTCAGCACAAGCGATGACAACACATCCCTCTTCATGCCAGTATCGGACACCGTATCCACCGGCATAAAAGTGGTAACAGCCAGTCCAACCGGAATCCAAGGCGTAATCAACATCTTCAACCCAGAAGGCCGCCTGCAGGGCCTTCTTGCCGCAGCAGAAGTTACAGCCTTCCGCACCGCATTAGCAACAATGACCCTTTTCGTGCGCTGCACGACCCTGCGCAAGGACAACGTGCTTGTTCTCGGCAGCGGTCGACAGGCAGAATGGCATGCGCGTCTTGCGCTGCTGCTGTACCCGGACCAAGTGCGACGGGTGACATTTGTGAATCGCGGTGCGAAGAGGCTGGCGGAGATGGAGAGGGATGTTGTTTCTGAGTTGCGTGGGACTTACCCCGCCACTGACTTTGTCACGCTTGCTAAGGAGGGCGTGGCCGATTATCAGCAGCGGCTTGGAGAGGAACTCGCTGCTGCGGATGTTATCTTTAGTTGTACGCCTGCTACGGTGCCGAATTTTGAGTATAAGGCGCTGCAGGCGAATCCTAAGCAGCGGTTTATCTCGCTGATTGGCTCCTACAGGCCTAATATGCATGAGATTGATACTGAGACGCTGCTTTCTGGTGGTGGGAAGGTTTATGTTGATTCTAAGTCGGCTTGTCTGGAGGAGGCTGGGGAATTGATCACTGCGGGTCTTGGGGAGGAGCAGTTGATTGAAATGGGGGATCTTTTGGGAGCGGAGGGGATTGCCGAGGGGGCGGTTAATGTCCCTGCTGGTTGTAATGTTGTCTACAAATGTGTTGGTATGGGGCTTATGGATCTTGTTGTCGGGAAGAAGGTGCTTGATGTTGGGGTTGAGATGGGGCTTGGTACCCATGTTGATGGGTTCTAAAGATCTATTGGTATTCTACATTTTAGAACGAGAAACGCTATCATAGATCAAAATTATTATTGAGGATCATTACGCGCTAGGCCGTCCAAGCTCTATCCTCGATTCACACGTCGTGGCAACGTCATTTAAAGGTCCCAACGACTTCTCATATTCGCAGGCAATGCACGTCGTTCGCGGTCTACAACAGGCTTGCCCTGACCTGTCCGTGGGGAGTTGTACCAGGGGATCTAGCTTGGGCGTTAGGCGGGCTAGGTGGCGGACCCATGGTTGCATGCCATGGATTCGCCAGGTCGTGGAGAGCTGGAAAGGTAGCAGATTGCTGCTCCCCCTTTGCCGCACAAAATCATAGATATGGGAAATCTGTGATTTGGGCATCAATGCGGTCAAAGAACGGGGAGGATAACTCGAGGGGGTGATGGTTGGAGCAAAGTCATTGAAGCATTTGCAATCGAAACCAACTTCACCCCATATGCGGAGAGTTAACATTGGGAGTTATGAATGTGTTTGTGCGTATTATTGTTTTACCGGGTGTTTCACGGGGCGCAAGGAAAGGATCACGAAGGCTTAATGGTCTGAACCACTGCATTTGAGCAAGACATCGATTGTGTTGGCATATCCATCCGTTTCTTTGGAAAATGCCCATGTGTATGCGCGGGCGCCGGACAGCACATTCCGTCACAATCCAGGGTCTCTGCGTGCTTGCAGGGCCAACGAGCCTTCCTGTAGATGGATAGGTAATAAGATCTGAAGTCAAACCTCTTGACCTCCAGGCCGTCCATTCTCCAAAATGCCATTTCTAATGGCAACTTGTCCTGCGGCCGATGCTCTAACGGAGGTGCTATTGCTGCTATAGAGAAGTGAAGGTTAGTATGAATTAGTGGTCCTAGGAAGTGACGGAAGGACCCCACCAAGTCGATAAAAAAGATCAGTATTGAAGTTCAGGGTTGAGGTTTGAGGGAGAAAAGAAAAAGTGTATTCAAGGGGAAATGCGAGGTTTTTATATTTGAGCAAAAGTGTTGCTCTCACCAAGCATATTTGACTGGCAAAATCCTCATTTACCTTAATCGCCAAACATTTGCCTACATTGTTTGTTTGTGAACAATCCTCCGGCGGCATGTCTGCTGAGAAGATATGAGACACTGGCAAGTCAGGGGCAATTGGACCATGACAGTCAGTGGAAGTTATCTGTAGTATTAAAATGGTAGGCCGCATATCCAGGCCAGTCTACCTACCTAGTAGGGCTGTTTGCATTGTAACACACAGTTTCATTCTGAACAAGAGAAATGAACAAAGGAAATCCCAAGGAAGGAGCAGGCCAAATAAGAGGCCCAAACATCCCTGGGGAGGAATAAAGTAGAAGGAGAAATGAATGGAAGAGAGTAAAAGATATGGAACGAATCTTGAGGAAAGGGACGTTAGCGGTTAGACAAAATGCTGAGGATCTGAACTTACGGGAGTAGGTGCGTGAACCTCAGCACTATCCTTTGCTGGCAATGTCTGCTTGTTTACTATGGTCGGACTTTGACTCGGATGGAAAGACGAAGCATCGGAGTCATGAATGGATGGCGTTCCACTTGTTTCTCAGTCTAATCCCACGACGAGGGCTAGGAATAGATCTCTGACGGTTTTATCAGACGCCATAACGCTCAATTTCAAGAAAGGTGACGAGGATAGAATTAATTTGGTCACAAACGATTTGCTATATACGCGTAGGCGACATAATCATGCATGTGACACCAGATAATCAAGGCAATTGAACGAGGTAAGCGACGTACTATCTAGGTGTCTACCTAGGTAGATAGAATGCTGGAAGTTAAGTACTTCCAACATTACGGAGCTAGAAAGTTACCCCCTTTAGTGTTGTGGTGTATATATATATATACAGTATTATCAATCCGGCATCGGACGTCGAGGGACTAGACAAAAAAGAAGAGGATCGTAGTAGTAGATATGAAGATCACCACAGCCCCAATACCAAAAAGGCACAGACCGATGAGCGGAGGCAAAATGAGTCCCGGATGATGCGGGGATGTGCCTTTATCGATTAGCTTCCCTTTTTCTCCTCACATGGCCATTTTCCAATCCTGGACATTCTGGTGACTATTATCTTTCGCATATCTTTACATATATCTCTTGGTTTGCAATCTCTTCATCTCTCCATCTTTTCTCCTTTCTTTAGACCATGCCCTGATCCCGCTGTCACGGTAATGGACGACTCGACCCCGACGCCCACCCAGCAAAAACGTCCTCGCGTGGCCGAAGAAAACCGCAAGCGAGCTGTCCGAGCGTATGCTATCGCCCTAGTGTATCAAATAAATTGGATCCTCTAACATAGTCCTTTCCGCGCAGGTGCGATGGTTGTCGCCGGGTGAAAGAGAAATGCGAAGGAGGTGTGCCGTGTCGAAGATGTCTGCGATATCGCCGCCAGTGCAATTTTACTCACATTGACCCCAATGAGAAGACCCGGTCGACCTCTGTCTCGTATGTTGACTGCATAAACCATATCCTTATTATAATCTAGTCTGCTAACGGCGCAACACCTGTATCAGACTTTTGGACCGAGCAGCCGCCCAGAGTCGAAATGACATCGCCGAGGCAGAACGGGTGCGCCTGATGGAACGTCTCCTATCGCATTATGTACCGAACATCACTTTCGATATTCAGTCTCTGCGCCAAGCTGCAGAGGATCTGAAGACCAAACACCGCGATTCTGAGTCGGATGCGATCTCTACCCGGGAAGACCCAAATGAACTGGAGGATCTTGCCATTGACGAGGAGGATTTTACAATCAAGGCCATGCCCGATAACACTACCCGTATGTTGACCTCCGAAGACCGTATATGGGAATTTCTGGATTGACGCTTTCTGTCAGAATATTCCGGTGAATTTTCGTACTTGAATTTCACAATGAAGATCCGGAAGAAGATCGATGAGTGGATGAAGACTGCAGCCCCCGAGGTAGGTTCCCATGAATTTGTCGGTGAGCGAAGCCACTCATGCTAAACCCGAGCCTGCAGGCCACTTCCGAAGTTGAGCCTTTTGAAGAACGATGGCGAAGTACACAACTCCAGTCGGCATCACCTCAGGTATCTGCCTCAATTACATGTCTACCGCCGCGCTATGTCGCCGATTTTCTTGTCCAAATCTTCTTCAAGTACGCACAGACCAATAACTTTTACATTGAGGAGGACTATTTACTCGAGAAATTGGGCGTCTGCTACACTGACCCTGAAAGCCTGTCATTTGACGATGCAGGCGCAGTGTGCTGCATTCTTATGGTCCTGGCCGTGGGCACTCAATTCGCACATATGGAGTCATCCACACCTGTGAATTGCTTGCCCTCGGGTACTACAGCAAATCAGGATCACCACTTTTCAGAGGATGAGGTCGGACTCACATTCTACCAATTTGCCTCAAGGCTCTTACCAGACATCATCGCCACTGCTTCCGTTCGAAGTGTGCAGGCCTGTCTACTTATTGGGACATATTTGCTTCCATTGGATACTTCAGGGTTATGTTATACATACTTTGGCCTGGCACTCAAGTTGGCCATTCAAAATGGGATGCATCGGAGGTATCACGGCGAAGGCCTGTCTCCGCGCATGATCGAGGTGCGGAATCGGGTTTTCTGGACAGCTTTTACTATCGAAAAGCGTATAAGCATTCTCCACGGCAGACCATCATCGTTGTCGGACCCCGACGTTGATGGTCCTCTGCCGGTTGATTTCCCTGGATTGATGCCCGTCAATCAAATCTCAAACCATAAAAACATGGTAACACTCATTACATTGACTTTGAAGCTTGGGGAGGTTTCAAATGAAATCACCTCATTGCGGAAATACCGCAAAGATCAACAGCAGGACTGTCTTGAACGATTACTGAGTTGCCGGAAAAATCTTGTTGATTGGTGGTCGACTCTGCCAGAGGAAGTTACCTGCCGTGACCTGAATCCCGCAGGGCCGCTTTTCAGGTCTAATGTCCATCTCAAGCTAGACTACTGTCTAACTCGAGTCTTCATTGGACGTCCTTTCCTTTTCAGTAATATCAAAGGCATCTACCCGACCACTTCTCAAGGTCCGGCGTACAAGGGGTCTTCCGGTGTGTCCGGCCTGTCAAAGAATCGTGCTACTCTTGTCACAGATTGCGTGGAAGCGGCTCTGGAAATCATCGATTTGTGCCGCTTGCTCCGTGATGAGACCGGTCTCGCGCGAGCCTCGTTTACCGAATTTAGTTCCTGCCGTGCAGCCTTGCTAGTCATTCTGGCCCAGGGTCTGACCAAACGAACTGAAAGACTTGGCGCTGCTCTCGAACAGGGAATTTCCCTAATCAAGATCATGTCTATGGGTGTTGGCTCGGCCCGTTCAGCTGTTAGTGTCATAGAGGCGCTCGAACGTGCCATTCGCCGCCTCGAAGCATGGAGCGAGACACAACCGGATATGAGCAGCGGAGGTGCCGTCGAATCCGCGTATGACCGGTTCAAAAACTGGGAAATGCTTTGGAAAGCAGGGCCTATCTCGCCGTCCACGCTCGCGTGGCAACAACAGGAAAATTATGCTTCAAGTGAGCCAAATGTTCCACAAAGCGTACCCTCTCAACCCTCCACTATGGCAGGTCCTTCTACTCTTCTTCATGGCATGGCCCTGACGCCTCCTTCTGCGGCCATGATTGGAGTAGGTGGTGCCGTTCCAACACCCGCTGCACCTGATCAAAGCATTCCAGAGGGCGAGGAAGTCCCACTCCCCGATACTTTCTCCATTTCTCAGCAGTCCCTCTCACATATGCCACACTTTGGCTTCGATCATTTCGTTTCCAATTTCCCACAAGAGTTGGGCGAATTCACTGCTATCCCTTGCTTCGAGCCAGATTCTCAGGCTCAACCTAATGGTTTACCTGGTTCTGAAATGAAGCCGCCAGGTGGCAGTTCTGACCCCCCTCACTGGCTGAACTTCATGAGGGATTCATGATTGATTTTTCTATCATGCTTTTGTTCTTAAGCAGCGACTCATCTATACAACATGTTTGGGTTGGGTCTTATAACTTTGATTATCGTTTTTCTGGTATACCATCTTGCGTCTGTTGTTTCACTCCTGTTCATTGCGCCTGGGTGGTGGAACTCTCGGAAATTGTATACAGCTTATTCCCAATATAACAATTCATAATTGCAATCAATCTTTTACTCTGTCTGAGTCAAATAACTTTCATCTTATACCTTGCACACAGGGAGATCTCATCTGCTCGTTTGCTTGTGATCATACTTTGAACATTGATTGATAAATATACATAGTGCCCATAGCTCTAATCGAAAGTGACCTTCTTTCCAGAGAAAGCAGCTGTCGTCTGCTCCTTGGCCTTCCGCTTTGCCTCCCAAGAGGGGTGCAATGGGCCCTCATCCTTAGGCGGTCCTTTAGGCTTGCCACCGGGCCGCTGTCCAGAGTGAGGACCAGCAGGGCCAGAGCCATCTCTGTTCTGAGGCCGTGTGGGCCCACCACCGAAACCACCACGCTTGCCCCCTCTGCCTCCTCTTCCACCTCTCCCACCGTCAGTTGCACCGCGCTTCGTATCCCATCCATTGTCTCTGCCACCATACTTCGCAGCCATCTGCTCTTTCTTGACGTGGTTTGCACTGTCTCCGAACTTCTTCTCCCACAAAGCCCGACGCGCCTGTTGACCCATGCGGTTCTTGCGAACAGGCTTCGCACCAGAGTCTTCCTCATCAGAGGCTTCCTCCGAGCCAGACCAGTAACCACCGTGCATCAGAGACGGCAGGAATGTCGTGCTATTCACTGATGCAGCAGAGCCCTTGGCTGCCTTTGCTTTCTTGAGTGGCGGGGAGTCTGCGGCGGAGAAGGAGGGGGAGGGGGAACGGGAGATAGAATCGGAGACGTCGTCTGCGGCGAGGTCTTCCTCGTCGCCAGATTCCGAGTCAGCTTCGGAGTCTGAGCCCGGTCCAAGTCGCGAGTTGAATTGTGAGAGGTCTTCGTCTCCGGATTCGTCTGAGTCGGAGATGTCCATGTCGTTCGTGGAGCGGGAGACCTGCTCGCCGCGCCTGGGTTTTGTCGTCGCTGCCTCTGATTCAGACTCGGATCCGCTGTTTTCCTTTCCTGCATTCTTCGTTGGCGCATCCTTCTTGTTATCCTCCTTCTTTGCCTTGCTAGCCGGCGCCTCGTCGACTCTCAGTAGTTTCCGAATGCCGGCCATGATGCCGGGTATTTCCTTCTGCACAGGAGTCGATTTGAATAGTCGCGCCAGGATATTGGCTTCGGCCGTACTCTTCGGCCCATCCTGCGAGACTTTCTTGACTGCCTGGAACTCCCCGAACGTCCGTGTTTCTGCAATCCGCTTCGTTCTGATAAGTTGCTTGAATAGGTAGCGCTCGGCTGTGACATGGTAATCGAGACCCTGAGAGAGAAAATATTAGTGATGGAGTTCTTGCGTCAGGGCTCTCATCGAAACCATTTGGATGTCTAAAGTAACAATAGCTACATACTTTCAGAGTCTCAATTTCTTCCTTTAGTCGCGCCAACGCCTTATCGTCTTTTTGCGCCTTGGCTGTCTTCTCTCTCCGACTAAGTTTTTGTCGCTCAAAGCCACGCGATGTCTTGAGACCTCGCATTATCATTAATACACCGTTCTCGAACATTTGTGTCAACCGGGTGCCATGAATGGACATTTTGCGGGTGTCGCTGGACCGCGGGGGGCCGCTGACTTCGTCGAGCTTGCGTTTAGGCATTTGTTCGGTGGCGTAAGTGTATGGAGATGCGGTATTTTGAGGTAGGCGATTCAAAGAGTGTATGGCTCGACGGGAAAAAAAAAGAGGGCGGTTTCGAGTGTCGTGTTGATCGTCGGATGTTGGTGTAGCTTAATTTTTTTTTTCTTGGGCGGATCCCGGCGCCAAGACAGACGCTTGCAATGGCCATCGCAAATCATCGACTTGATATCTACTCAAGGGTATACGTTTCTTCGTGGATTGCATCCTGAAACTATATATTTATTCGTTACCGGACCTGAGCTTATGAGTGAACTCGGCCAAGTTAACTGCTACGAGTGTTACATTGCCAGACATATTGCTTGGACAAAAAAAGACCATCCATTAACACTGACGGATATGTACATACAAACATGGCAAAGAAAACGATACGCATACAAACCCTTCCTATTTCTTTTCTTCCTGCTTCTCTTCCGGCTTGGGGGTCGGAATCTTGAACTGTAGTTGAACAAGTTAGGACATTTTGTTTCAGCAACGAATAGAACATGACTTACGGATTCAGGAGTGCGGTCTTGACCCGCACCCACAGGCTCCCAGGCAGTAGATCCGCTCTCAAAGTTACGGAAGGCCTGAGTGAGCTCGAGGGGCTCAATAACGATGCGCTTCTTCTCCTCGTCGTAGCGCAGCTCAGTATAACCAGTCAAGGGGAAGTCCTTGCGCAGTGGATGGCCGTCGAAGCCATAATCGGTCATGATACGGCGCAGATCAGGGTGGCCGGAGAAGAACACACCGAACATGTCGTAAACCTCACGCTCGTACCACAGAGCACCCTCGAAGAGACCAGTGACACTAGGCACGGGGGTGGCCTCGTCCGCGTAGGTCTTGACACGAATACGGGAGTTGTGGCGAACGCTGAGCAAGTTGTAGACGACCTCAAAGCGCTGGTCGCGGGTAGGGAAGTCGACACCCGTAATATCGGAGATCTGGGTGAACTCGGCGGCAGTGTGGTTCTTGAGGAAGCTCATCACGGGAACAACACCAGCAGGAGCGGTGTACACGGTGAGCTCATCCTTCCAGACTGTGAACTGCTGGATATATTTGGGCAGACAGGACATAACGTACTGCCCATAGGCGTGAAGGCTGTCGGCCATGGGCTGGTACTTGTCGGTAGGGTTGACCACCGGGGCGCGGAGGGGTCCCGAGGCTGGCAAAACACGGTTCGGTTAGCTCAATTGTGTCCTATATATCAGCTAGTCCATTGCACATACGCGGGCGCTGCGCCTGGCGCATGTTCTCAGGTTCCGGACCCGGTGCTGTCGAGGCCTTGGGGGCACACTGAAGGGAGGCGGAGGAAAAGGTGCGGGCGGCCATGAACCTCGTGGCAGATGCCACAGAGCGTCCAGAACCCAGGCGCATCAAAGAGCGTGCGGAGGCCATTGTGTAGAGGGAGCAATGGCAGATGCAACTGGAGGGGGAACGGAGGCACGTAAGTCGGATTGTGAAGGTTTAGAGTGGTCGAGCACTTTGGGTCACGTGTTGGGCACACGCTAAACCAAATCTAGTAATGCCAGCAAAATGAAGCCGCGCTTCACAATTTCCTTCCTTCTTCTCTCCGTTCATCCTCTTCTATCAATCATCTACACCTTTTCTTTTGCCCTCCCTTCTTCTCGCTCCTCCTCAAACAACTAATTGCCGTTCGTCTTTCTACACTTTACAGGGCAGCGTATTTCTTTTATTTTTTCAGTTTCTCATCCGATTTAATCAGGTGTCGGCGTTTGAGATCTCGTGTCCCTCTCCGGTTGTCACCATATTACCCGCGATCATGTCCAGTCCTTCCCTGATCGACTCCGTCATCGACGATGATGACGAGTTCTGGTATGTCTTCAAACTTGTTCAACCCGCGTGTTATGTGTACTGATCACCCCACAGCCCCCTGTGCATTGAAGAGTTCGATCTGTCCGATAAGAATTTCAAACCATGTCCTTGCGGATATCAGGTATGTTCGTTCGACATCCTTTACGTCTCTCTGCCAGTACTTGCTTTAGTATGGCAGGGACAGATGGCTCGTCTTTGTCTCCCTGTGCCAAGCCTGACATGTGATCTTTTTAGATTTGCCAATTCTGCTACAACAACATTAAAACGCAGAACGAAGAAGGACGATGCCCTAACTGTCGACGCGGATACGACGAAAGTACCATCCAGTACAAGATTCCTGACGTTGAAGAGTCAGTTAGCCCAAGCTCTGTGATATATTCGCCACATCCCAACTAACCTGATGTGTTTAGGTTCAAGGCAGATCTGGCACTGAAGCATCGCAAGGCGGCTGCTGCGAAAAAGAAGGAAGCTGAAAAACGGGAAATCGAGGCTTCCAGCCGGAAGAACTTGGCCGGTGTCCGTGTTGTCCAAAAGAACTTGGTATACGTTATCGGCCTTAATCCTACGATCCGAGACGAAAATCAACTCCTTCAAACGCTCCGTGGACGGGAATATTTTGGTCAATATGGCGAGATTGAGAAGATCGTGGTCAGCAAGGCTAAGCCCGGTGGCAACCCTAACCAGGGAATTGGTGTTTATGTGACTTTCTCGCGCAAAGCTGATGCTGCGATGTGCATAAACGCTGTGGACGGTTCCGGAAATGGTGATCGAGTGTTAAGGGCGCAATACGGAACAACCAAATATTGCTCGTCCTTCCTTCGCAATGAGCAGTGCAATAATCGGAACTGCACTTTCTTGCACGAGACCGGGGAGGACAGCCGCCAGGACCTCTCATCTATGAACACGATTTCCACCCAACGCCCTAATTTCCCACCCACCCCCTCTCAC
>PKQL01000789.1:0-11391 GCA_002916455.1 Penicillium sp. CF05 | reverse complement strand
CCACATAAGTCTCACCGCAAGATAAAAATGCGTCTTCCCCTATACTAGGACCCCTAGACCTAGTTAGAGCACGTACCATAGTGGCCTTTCATATGGACTATTTAAAGAGCTGACACGGTTCTTTGTTGATTTGCCTCCTTACGGTAACCTTGGAATTTTTTGGTCATGGCCTTCGGTGTGGACGATCATACAAGTACCCCAGCGAAAACGGGATCGGAAAAGACTCCACTTCGCGAAATTGACCCTGTGCTTGTTCTGTCTTGCTCAGCTGCGGACGTGGCCCCGGCGCTGTGTAGAGTCAACCAGATACACCACGCCGATGAAACTTCCTATGTCAGAATGCTTAGAGAAGAAGCAGAAATGGATATGCGTTTCAGTATCACAGTTGGCGCGGCTAACTGGGCACTGCTGGCCGGCTATCTAGTCATTCCCGGCACATTCACTTCGCTGCAGACCTCAAACCAGGTTGAAAAGACGTTGCAAGCCAACGAGGCCGGTCGTACAGTTCTACATATGATCCAGAACCCCCCGTTACTCGCTATTGCGTGCTTGCTTTTTGTTAGTGGAATTGCGGCTCTCATGTGGCTGATGCATTTCCCAAATCTCAGGGGAAACTACCCCTGGCTAATCAACAAAGTTTTTTTGTAAGTGAACAAGTCCCAACTGAAAGAGGTATGAAAAGCCAGATCCAACTCTAATCCTGGACTAGATCCCTATGCCTGCATGCTGCTGCCGGGCTGCTGACCACTGTCATCAATGTTTGTACATCTCAAGGTGGGGATTGGTCGGTGATGGCTATTATAACAACTGCTGTTACTGGAGCAACTCTCCTGAGCTGTTCAGCACTTCTTGCACTCTACAAGTTCTACAAGCTGGAGCGGGTCAGGAAAGAAGATGAGGATATCCGGCGTTCTCGAGCATCCACCACTCTTGATACGTGATATCAGGGTTTTCAGAACGGAGAATAGCCTGGTCAGAAGTATCACCGTTGCATCGAGACTGGTATTTTCCATCTTTTCCTTTTTGATTCTAACTCTCATTCCGGTGTTGCGGAAGCCCTTTTGCTTCTAGGGTTTAGTTGTGAACTCTCACAAAGAGTCTGCATGTGGACCTTTGGGCGCGCCCAATAGTCCTCTCGTCCATCCCGTCACACAGCATCACTTCTTGTTCAGTTTTCCGATTCCCATTCAATATTCATCATGTATCCCTATTATCTAACGAAATTCGTCTGACTCAGAAAATAGCACGTTCAATCCTAAAAGAGATTTTCGTACGGAAGCCCTCCGCGGCCAGTATATTGAAGATCGGCTAAACTACTCTCTAGATCAATAGAATGGTTAGACTGATTGCTGATAGACCGATAGATAGCATGCTTTTACTTAAGACACTTCTCATTTTGCCAAATATACTTTATCTTTCCAAAATAAATTGAACGATAACCCTGTAGATATTTAATAAATACTGTTGTTCATGTCCCTCGAAAGAACATTTCCTGTTGATTTTTGCCGGCATGTTTATTATGAAATCCTACTCTTATTTCCTGCGAGTCTATGTAGTCTCCCAGTAAAATTCATCGAAATGATGGAAATGGCCGCCTTGATGAATAGAAGGCTGTATTAGCAAAGCGATAGTATGAGTCAAGCTCAAGCAAGCTAGAAGCGGGCTATATTTTCTTTTGCCACCAAAACTCAATACAATACACGAACGTGCCCACCTGATATTGGATGTTTTTACAAATCAAGCTTATTGATAGGTTACTTTTGGAGGAATTTAATATCTCAAGTTATGGTCAATCGATTCCCCAAATCAATATGCTGTGATTCCCCGTGTTGTGATATGAGGCTGGTGCAGATCAGGAACCAAGCCGCACCGTCGGAATTAGCTCCGAAGTGTCTATACAGACGACCAAGTTGATTTCCAATCAACTTGGCTAATTGTTGTATATATAGGCTCATGTATCCCTCTCAAATAACAAGTCAATTCATACCTCTGAACAACAACAGGTTATGAGCCCGGGAGCACAATCTCGGGTGCCGTCTCTACTCATCTGAGAATCATCTCATCAATCTTGATTATATATCTACCCCGCTTTCGCAATCATCACTATGTCTGCTCTGGTCCATGACTCTCCTGACCGAGCCGTCACGGCTATTGAGCCTTTGACAGGAAGCGATAATTTCGCGACCTGGAAACGTCTCATGACCTCCTATCTCAAAGCCAGGCAGGTCTGGGATGTCGTGTCGGGCGACCTTCAGCGTCCCGACTGTCTATTCAAGTACGCCAAACCTATTACGGCGGACATCCACCCCTTGGTGGAGCCCCACCTCAATGGGGCGGTGAGGCAGCGAGCCATTGAAGCGCGCCTCGAAGTGGAGGTCCAGGCATTCGAGCGCCACCGTGAATGGTCGCGCCGCGAGGCTGAGGCCTACCACACCATCTTCCGGTACCTGTCCCCCCACATCAGCATTCATGTCGCGGGACTAGAGACGTCCCGTGACCTCTGGAATGAACTTGAAGAACGGTACCGGCGAATGGAACTCGCCACTTTCTGCGAACTATTTGCTCAACTTCGCGAGACAACCGGCGAACGATGTGCCAGTGCGCGTGATTTTGTTGATCGCGTACGGCTACTTGTACATCGATTGAATGCCATTGCTCCAGGATCAATCGGTGACAAGACACATATTGCGATCTTGCTTACGCAGATCGGACCGGAATACATCCTGGTTGTGGATGCGATCCAGAATGACAAGGATCCGGTCAACCCGACCACGATCGGAAATCGGCTGTCCAACGCCGAGCAGACGGTCCGACGAAAGGAGTCTCCCGTGCCCCCGCAGGGAGACCCAGGGCCGTCAATCAATGCAGTGCAGAGAAATCCCAAGAAATGTACCTACTGCAAGAAGCGCGGCCATATGGTCGCGGAGTGCTGGAAGAAACAGCGCGAAACACACCCGCCTAGGGACTATGCCCTGAAGGCCGAACGGAGTGCTTCCGGCTCACCAAGAAACAACATGCATAATATACCGTCAAGCCAGAGAGAAGATCGGCAGGGCCCGCCGACTTCCAAGAGACCGAGGATCAATGTCGTGAGGGCGAGGGTGACGACCCTCTATACCCACGCACCGCAACCCCGGTGGATCCTGGACTCGGCCGCCACCAGCCACATCTGCTGGGACCGGAGCTGCTTCAGCAGTCTGCGGCCCCACCGCGAGATGTTGGACACGGCGGGTGATCCAGTGGAAGCCAAAGGGATTGGTACGGTGAAGCTCACGCTCCGGGGGAAGTTCAACCAACCCCTGGTGTTAAAGAATGTATACTTCGCGCCACGCGTCGGGATGAACCTGATCAGCGTGCCGAAGTTATTGCGAGACCGCTACTCGGTGGTGGCGCACCCGCAGAACGTCTTTGTGCAACGCCGAGGACCGACCGTGGGGACTGCCTACCATGCGGAGGAGGATCTGTTGATCCTGCGGTGCCATGTGAGCAAAAGATCCCGAGATCGAGTCCAACTGGCGAGGGCGCCGACGACCTGTGGCCATGCAGATTCCCTGGAACCGCAGGCGGTGGCCATGGACGTCGACGACCCTCAGGAGTCAAGTGACGCAGAATGCGCAGCGTCAACCTCTGAACTCGGTGGTGAAGCTGTGATACTCGAAGAAGATGCGTGCAAAGGAGTGGACCAGGCCTCCGAAGCGTTGTGGCACGCTCGGATGGGACATCTGAACCGGGGAGACTTGAGGGTGGTCCTCCGGCAGACCGGCACTCCGTACCGACCGCTAACGCAGACGCAGCTGCTGGCAACGCCACAGTGCCCGGCGTGTATGTCGGGTAAGCAGCATCAGAAGAGGAACTCCCGTGCAAGACGGCCACGTCTGCATTCAACGAGGATTTTCGAAATGATCCATTCGGACATCATGGAGATGCCGATTGCCAAAGATAGCTCCAGGTACGTGATCGCCTTTACTGACGATTATTCTCGTGGCTCGTGGGCATATGCCATGAGATGGAAGCATGAAGCGCTCCAGAAGTTCCGACAGTTCGAGGCCTGGGTGCACCGACAGTTCGGCGCCCAGATCAAGAGATTTCTCACCGACAACGGGAGAGAATACTTGCCGATCGGAACACACCTCGAGACCCAGGGAGTTGAGCTTGACACATCGCCGCCATACTGCAAAGGGCAGAATGGTTTGGCCGAACGCACGAACCGCACTATCCGGGAGCGGATCCACACGCTCCTGTCCGATGCGAAACTTCCTCCCTCCTGGTGGACCGAGCTTTTAGACACGGTAGTCTATCTGAAGCTGCGCGCTCCAGCATCGATTTTACAGAAGAAGACACCGTTTGAAATACTATACGGGAAGCCGCCCTCGTTGTCGCATCTACGACGGATTGGCTCCCGCGCATGGGTGTTGATCCCGAAAGAGCATCGAGCAAAACTCGGACCCAGATCATCCGAGTGCCGATTGCTAGGTTACTGTGAACCGAACCAGTACAAACTGTACGAGATCCATTCCGGAAAGACCATCTTTTCGCGTGATGTCGAGTTCGATGAGAGGACCCCTGTGGCGCCACTCATCGAGGGGGAAACAGGCAACGACCTCCCGGACAACGCTCCTCCACCGGTCTTTCCGTCAGTACCTTCCTTGGCTAATGGGCTGCCGACACCGCCTGTATCGCCTTTACCCTTTCGAACCGAGCGAGAGAAAACGCCGTCTCAGAACGTGGAGGAAATACCTCCACCGGTCAATCCAATCGAACAGGAAGCAGAATTTACACAGGACCTCGGTTATTCCCTTTATGGCCGCAGAAGAAGACCGTCACGGCGTCTCCTAGAGTCACTAGGCAAGGTGTACTCGGCAGGCACATTGAATACAGCACCGGCCAGGTAAGTTGACCCGGTGGCCTTTCGCGAAGCTGTGTCGGGCCCAGACCAGCTGGAATGGTGGGCTGCCATCCAGAAAGAATATGCGTCGCTTCTCGAACACCGCACATGGGAAAAGGTTCGACGAGAGGACGTCCCAGCCGGAGATCATGTGATTGGCTGCAAATGGGTCTTCAAGACCAAAGCCAACGGAACGCGCAAAGCGCGATTGGTCATCAAAGGATATCGGCAGAAACATGGAATCGACTATCACGAAACGTTTGCTGCTGTGTCGCGAATGGACTCGGTCCGCTGCATCATCGCCAGCGCCGCATTACGCGGATGGAAGCTCCACCAATTCGATGCTGTCACCGCATTCTTACACGGTGACGTCGACTCTTCCATCTATATGGAGCTGCCCGAAGGCTTCGAAGAGTCGGGCTACGTATGCCGGCTTCGCCGCTCTTTGTATGGACTTAAACAGGCCCCGCGGATTTGGTACCAATGCGTCCACCGCGTGCTCGCCGCTCATGGCTTCACCATGGCACAATCGGACAACTGCGTGTTCTACAAATCCGATTGTGTGATCTGTGTCTATGTCGATGACTTGCTCATTACGGCAGCAAACTCGCACGAAATCAAACAAGTGCAACGAGCATTGGAAACAGAATTCCGACTGAACGACCTCGGAACCCCGCGTTCATTCCTCGGAATCCAATTCGACTACCATACCGACGGAGGCGTTTCTATTCACCAACACCAGTACATCCAAAAGGTTCTCTCTGACTTTGGCATGGAAACCTGTCAGGCTAAGACTACCCCGATGAATCCCAAGCAAGACTTGAATCATCATCTGGACGAAGCACCTCCAGACGAGGAAACAAAAGCACGATTCGCAACCGCCATCGGTTCGTTGATGTATCTGATGGTTGGAACGCGACCAGATATTGCGTTTGCGCTGGGCATATTGAGTCGCTTCACGTCTCAGCCGCAACCGCACCACCAGGTCGCCCTGCGGCGATTGCTTCGCTATGTCAAAGCCACACAATACCATCGCATCACATACCGCAGTGGTCAATTGATTGGGTACACGGATGCTGACTTCGGTGGCTCCGTCGTCACTGATGGAGCATACTCCACGTCTGGCTATGTGTTCCAACTTGCAGGCGCACCAGTCTCCTGGTCGTCCAAGAGACAGGGGGAAGTAGCCACATCTACGACCCATGCCGAGTACATTGGACAGTACAATGCCATTCTGCATCTCCAATGGCTTCGCACCTTTCTGGCCGAAACGCAACTGTATCGGTCTCGGGTGACTAACATCATGGCTGACAATCAGTCCGCTATTGCCCTCTCGCGCAATCCCGAGTTCCACAAACGGACCAAACACTTCAACGTGAAAATCCATTATCAGCGAGCAGTGCTGAACGCAGGCGAGATTGGTCTTGAATACGTTCCTACTGAGGAACAGGCCGCGGATGGTCTCACCAAGCCGTTGGGACCTACGGCTTTTACCAAATTCTGTAATCTCCTAGGAATCGAAGCCTTGGAGACTCGGAGGCAACAAACGTGACAGCACAGGCGCTCTTTCCGCTCTATTTTCCCACGAAGGTTTTTGAGTGGTTTTACTGAGGCTTGCCTGCACAGCGTTAATCCAGTATCGCCTTGCCAGCAAAGCGATCCTGAGGGGGAATGTTGTGATATGAGGCTGGTGCAGATCAGGAACCAAGCCGCACCGTCGGAATTAGCTCCGAAGTGTCTATACAGACGACCAAGTTGATTGGAAATCAACTTGGCTAATTGTTGTATATATAGGCTCATGTATCCCTCTCAAATAACAAGTCAATTTATACCTCTGAATAACAACAGTTCACAGCAGTACTGACAGTGGGCGAGCGACCTTTGCTGGAGGTGGCAGCGAGCCGTTTCCGGGCCACCTCAAGCGCTACCTGCTCATCAGAGACTTGCTGCTGGAGCTCAATGAGCCGTCGCTGCCGTATGAGGTTTGCGAGCTGCGCCTGGGCCTCGCTGATTTCCGTGTCGAGTTCATCCGCGGGCTGGGACTGCGAAGGGTTAGGCTCGAGGGATTCGGTCAGCCGCGCCCATGGTGCTTGAATCGGCGGAGGAGTCTCGGCGGAGGAGTCGTGATTTCTGCGCTCTTTCTCTTCCGGCGACATTATCGTACTGAGGGGGATTCGTTTTGTTTCGAGGTTATCCCAGAAACCCGTTCTATAGTCATGTGGTGATAAGATACGACAATGAATCACGTGTATAGCTCGATGATAAGTTGATATCTAAGCATGGGTGTGGTTTAAATAACGCGCAGTTGAACTCAGGCCTGGTGGGATATTGTTTAAAATAACAACCTCGGTATGGCTCATTCTATAATATACTCTCGAGCATGATATCTCACCCAATCTGTATTATTGATCGAACTGCCAAGAGACAGTCAAGGTAGTCCAGGGTCCAAAGACAAGCTGAAGTTGCACAATTTTCCACAACAATCTCCAGATGGTACAATCATCAAATTGATTATAACATTTTTGTTTTCAGTGAGCTGTTGGCAGCCTTTTTCCCCTTTGATAATTCCGATATTGGTCAAGACGTGGTGGAGGGACGTTTGATCAAGCCTCCTGGTGAGAGACTCATTCCCAGTTGAGGTCTATGAAACTGTGGGCCCGAGAGAGTGTGGCCAGCCATTAACGGCCGTTGAATGCCCGTGTGATCGTGATGCAAGGGTGGGTACATTTATCACGGCATAATGTCTGGTTTCAGTTTGCACAAGCCTTACAATTTCTGAAGCATCGATTCAAAGCCTTAAGCCACTTCTCGGATATTCAGTAGGAAAGAAACGGTGTTCCCAGAAAGGTTATGAAAAGAACTAGCCATGGTCTATAAATAGTGTACACTAATTTATCTATCGTATGGGGAGATGGCGAGAAAACTTTTGCCCTTCGTCCGCGAGACGTTGAACACTCATCTTCACCATCAACACACCATCAACATCAATACCATTGCCTGTTAACGCCACCTTCATTAACCACATCCCGTGGGACTATTCAAGTCCCGAATCAACGTTCACAGAAGCTCTATACTATATCGCGACATGCCTTGATGCACCTATACTCTCTAATTGCATCCATATTTCAYGCTTCGATTTTRRTTTATTACGTTAGTATCTGACAGACTTAGGCTCCTGGTTGCATAAGGATCTAGCCTCGCCTGTTCCCCAAAGTCCATAGAAAGCGTTTAGATGAAATCAATGATGCCGGCTGATGATTCGTGTTACAATATAAGGCTGGTGCGGGTCAGGAGCAGAGCCGCGCTATCGGAATTGTTTCTCGAGGTGTCAAAATCTCGTACATAGAAACAGRAATCAGCCMGTCAGTACCGTGGTTTCCTTGGATTAATTCATATGGCGTTGTTTCTTGTAGGATTAAAGCTGGGGTGYTWCTTCAGATGCGTTTATTAAACAGTCTTCTCCAATTCAAGTCTAATAGAGAACGTCGCGCACAKTTAAAATAGAGAACCCATTTCTGCCTTTTACCCCTGTTTTCCAAATTGACAGCGTATGTATAGGTTGACAATTATGCCYCTCGAACACGCAGCTTTGGTTGGGTGTKGATTAAATWTAGACTTTRTTAAACTASATATCTGTAAAACAAAATTTGCATGTACATGTACACGTATCAGAACTCTCACTAGAACATCACTAAAGCATGCTTCAGTTAAGCCATAACTAACGCCACCATCGCCCACATAAGWTGATCTAGGGGTCCTGAACTAGATCAAGTTATGGAAGATAGGGGAAATGCATTCTCTAGACTATTACAACTCCCAAGCGGAACGACATAACGTAATATAAATTCAGTTTCTAAATATGAACCACCATCAGTCTACATACTACAACATTGATAAAATTCCKTCTTGACGTTGCTACAGCCCCTGACCCTATCTTGCACCCAATACACAGAAAACTCAACAATGAGATAGAATCAGACGTTGTGAGCCTACAAGTGCACTGAAGAGCATGGCCTGTACAYCCGAAGAGAGATGACCCTTTGCAACTGTTTTACAGAMTTTATCAGGCTTCAGAACAGTCAGAAGCAGGCGTGGTCTGGAAAGTAGTCGAGGATGACTTTGAAACCGATGACGAAGACTTCAGCGTCGTCAAAGYGGAGGATGGCTCGGTGGAGGACGACTTGGTGGAGGACCCCAGGTCTGAAGCAGTACATCGGCTGCCATGCTTGAGTTCCCTGTCCARTGTACATGCCGACTTGTCTCCTTGAGAATTGAAGAAGGTGATCACCCCGGTTTTTTCCACCTTAACCCATGCAGCTGATGAATTGTTTGCCGTGCCGCAAACCTCCGCGCCACCCATAGGGTAACCTGGGTGAGTGCTGTTGGCGACTTTGTCCAGCGCTACAGATTCATTAGCATACTTTTCTTGATTTGCATGCCAGGCATTTACTTACTTGAACAGTCATCTCCATCAAGTTGGCTAAAGAATGCCGAAGACCCTGTGCAGCCATGGTTGTCATAGGACCATATCGCGCATTGATTATCAATATCAATGATCTCAAGAGTGCCTCCGATGGATGCCCGTGCATAGGCACTCGCGAGCATCGCAATGAGGGAGAAACGCATTCTTTTATCGTCTCGCAAATTTGGAATGATTGATGTTTGAAGATATTATTTGCTCCGTCGTGTGCGATTTGCCCTTGGTTCGCGTATCTGGCGTTATCTCACTTGGGTGAAGTCAAGCAAAAAGATGGCGGAAGCAGTGGCTTTTATAGWGTTCTATTGAGATCKCCTGGAGACTTCGGATTGCTCGCAGGGGAGGCAAAGTGTCAGTCGTCTGACCGAAGTTGAGGTGCATTGGAAACCATTAATTTGCGGTCGTTTATTGAGGCCGAAAACGCAGCCAAAAAGCCACCAGACCAATCGACGCCAGCTTAGACATAGTATCTGTGGCCAATATGTCTTGTATGTCTTGCCGTATCTGGGGTCTGAATATGTGGGCAACCAATTCTGAAATGATAAKCTCCCGAATTTTGAGGTACCTTTCAATATCTCACCAGGTCAAACCTCACAACTCTGCCGAAGGCCACTGGCCTGTCTTAGTCTTATTCCGTGTTATCGTGGCTTAAAATGGAGGGCTGGGCATACATGGTGGACTGTTAAGGCGTAGGGTGCTTGTAAAACCCACTATGAAGCATATCGATGGCTAGAAGTGTAGAGAAGTTTATACCAATACTATCTATTTCTACGAGCCTTAGCTTGGTGGTAGGCTGGGCACGCTGGTTTTCGCGACCTTGAACCTCGGCTCTTTTGGAATCTCGAAAGGCTATACCACCTCAAACCACGGCCATCCTAAAAGGAGACTTCAAGCGCCTAGGAAGTATCCAGAGGAAGGCCCTGGACAATAAAGTTATGAGTGTTCTCGAAGCAAYTCACTAGTCGGTCCAGTTGAAGGGAACATGCAACCCAAGGGCTCGCCCTTYCAAGAGTCCCTCATCTATCACGCCACTATGGAAGACTTTACTTGATCTCTACAGGTCCAACGTTCTCCCGCAAGATGCACTAACATGGTATAGGTAGCAACCAACCCAGTCCGAGAATATCTGATGCAAGTTTCTAGAAAGGCAGCAGGCCTAGGATCTCAGGGAGACTCCAGAAGCTGGTCTACGTAATCACTCCGAAGAGATCGGGCTCATTTTCCGGGGCCGAGGACCGATGATATGCTGCGTAAAAGTCCATCTAACTTGGTATTTCCAAACAATTCAAGATAGTGGCTCACCAAGTAGCGCAGCTGAGACATCGTACTTACTTTTCCAACATCACTATGAAGGAACCGGTCGCGCTCTAGTTGACAGCTCTATCAGTGCTAGGAGCACACGTCTTGACCCTGGGAGTTTTCTTGCTCCCGGAGACTTTGGTGCGGTTACTGGGAGCACACAAGCAGCTTCTGGGAGCCACGTAGGTTCCAGGAAGGCCAGCATAGCTTCTGGGGTCTTGTACATCCACTCGAGGAACCAAAGTGAGGTTCCTGGGGTTATGGCTTGCTTTTCCGGGAGTTACTGAATGACGCAGATTCGTGCGCAGGTCTGGTGAAGGTGCCTTGTGAGGGCTTTCCGCGACCTCAGAAGGCAGGATATCGACTCCAGGATCCAGGAGTAGGGTCCCAGAAGCGCAACAGCTCCCAGATCTAGCCAATGTGTTCCCAAAGCCAGTTCGTAATTAGTCAGGATCGAATAGTGAAGATCCCAGGGGTAGGCCTCAGTTTCCTAGAAATAAGAAATGGCCCCAGGAGCTAAAGAGGAGTTCCCAGAGAATAAACAGCTCCTAGAATTGCTTTAACGTTTCCAGTATCAATATCTTGATTCCAGAGTCGTTAATAATGTTTGTCGATCAAAGAGCTACACGAGCTGGTTCTGACACGCCGTGAGACAGTATGGGTAGAATTTGTGTTTCCTGCCAACAAGGTTCGTCTTGCGCTCCACAAGGCTCCATTCAGCTGCACTCGC
>PKQL01000788.1:0-11409 GCA_002916455.1 Penicillium sp. CF05 | reverse complement strand
AGGAAGTATATTCTATTAATCACATTCACCAGACTTGATCTGTAGAGCCTCTTCATCAGCAACAACATTTGCTGGGTCCATATCCCTATAGAGATCCTCTAATAATCGAAAATGCTCCAATCTGGTGGCGAAATATCGAGTGAGCCGAGATAAATTACTCTCGGGGCTTTCCGGCAGGCCTTCCATTTTGCTGAAATTTGTTCGTTCCAGATTGGGATACTGCTGTTCCTGCCAGTCTCTCAGCTTGATGGCGCCGAAACCCTAAGCCTCTTTGGGCATTGTGTTACTCACCAGCTGTTTATCATTAGGGGGCCACGATCTAYCCTCGACTGAGTTGTAGACAAACGACCCTCGCTGATGATTGAAGACCAGGTAGACATCCGCATCGCAGAACTTGGCAAGCTCATGAGCTTTGGCTTTCAATGTCTGGGACCGCCTTGCGAATTTGACTCGGGAGTTCCTGTAAGGATCSGGGCCACCCATGACTTCAATAWCATTTAGTAAAAGAATCTAGAATAAGGAAAGGGGCAACGAAACTTTATAAGTCATGGAAGTTACAAGTTTTTGCTATAGACGAAAAAGGACTCGTATTTATACCCGAGAGTTTCTTTATCGAACACGCCATAAATACATTCTAGGTTTGATCCCGGTTTAAACAAGTGCGCGTTTCCTGGGATAAACATCTCCGGAGCCTCTTGATTCGCGCTTACGTCTCCTACCCCTGACGGGATTTCGGATCACGTCACAGCTCTGGCAAGGTTGTCGGCAGGGATACCCATGGTTGTCTTGACCAAACGAAGACCGCAGGCCTTGTCGTGAAACAAACGAKGCCACACTCTCTGGGAAGCCGCTAATCCTCCAGCGCCTTTTGGAGCTGGTCTGTAAATATATATTCACCTTGTACTCTAGATGGCGGGCCAAGAAAGTAACGGAGCGGCTGTAGCATCCACACAAGGGGCAGAGACTGTCCAGACCCCCAAACCTGTCGATCAATCCACAATCTGAGACATAGCTAAGCCCATCAGGGTAGAGATTTTCCAAAGCTAAGATCACCATCCGAGCCGGCCCTTTGCAACGCACTGATCCGCGACACCAGAATGGAGTCGCGGTATTTTCTGGCAATGAGTCGACGACAAAGAAGAATCTAGAGACAAGTAGTGTAGTTGCCGCATCCCGGGCCATTCGTCCACTACCAATATGGAGGATGACAAGATCGCGATAGTCCTCCATAGCCTCGACAGCGTCAATGGCATGAGGCGCATTTCCTAAAGGCACGTCTAGGCGRTGACTGTCACTTTTGACAGAATCATCCAGACGGCTTCGCCATTTTCTCCAATCGCTGTCTGTCTCCATGGTTGACATCCACGCGTCAAATCCCCGGCGTACGAAACTGTCACGAAAGATGTGGCGGAAATGCGGGGTTTGCTCATTAGACTGCGCTTTTCCAGTACCTAATGACAGCATTCTTGTAGACCCCATGGCTGTGGGCCAGATTTGGTGCGAGACCTGATGTGCAATCTCTCCCGCGAAGTTGTACTTTAGTCCACCGTCCTGGAAGGAACCGATTCCCTGTAGATCCGCTGGCGTAAAAAAACTTGTGACCCAATGGTCAGCCCCACTCGCACGAAATAATGCATGAGATCGACTTACAACGGAGCCGCGGCGGTAGCTCTTGCTCTAGATTTTAGTTAGCGCTTGACTATGGAAAATGGGGTGCATGCCAAGCTCAGGCCTACATTCGCCACACAGTTGGTTCATTTCGAGTATCATRTGGACGTATTATTCGGAAGTCTAGTCGTATTAGTAAAAACATGGGCGGATATGATCGTCGAACTTGCSGTTTTCATCCCCTGARTCATGGGCCACGTTGAAGTTACCTATCACAAAAGTACTTGTGTCCCTGGAAATGCTCGTGGTTACCACCCCGACCTTCGGGCCGGAGCGTCGTGGTCCTGGTGGATCTTCTCGAGTGGCACCAAAAATACGACGACGCTCTCCAAAGGCACTTTTCAGGGCGGCATCGAAGACCTGCGAATCATAGCAGCTGTCATGTAGGAGCCATTTGACCCATTTGGCCATGTCCCCAAAGACGGATATAAATCCAAACACCTGGCGAAGTAGTAGAGGCAAGATAGAGGGGCGYCTTTCATGGAAAATACGACGTGCCAAGGTATTGAATCGCTCCGAGCAATGCGTAACGTCCCATGTCATTGCGAATAACCCAAGGGCGATAAGGCCACCTACAATATCCTTTATTAGGTTTCCTGATTCTGAAAAACTATGTTTGCGCCATAAGGTTGCTGACTTACCTGAACTTGTGCCGAGTGCGAGATCTACCACATCTTGTATCGCGCACGGGCGCAGATGTTCCTGCACCAAAAGCAGGAACTCCAACGGAATCACCCCCCTTACTCCACCACCATCGATGGCAAGGATTGTGGGGCTCATAGTCGGTGGAAGAACATCCACCACTAACGGCCTCTGGTAGAGGCAATAGAGACAGCCCTTGATTGTGAACTGATACTCCAGCCCGGGGGTAGGGCTTCCAAAAACCTGAGCACAGCGGTCGCACACTGTATGTCCACATGCTAGAACATGTTGTGCAGAACGCAGAAGGCAGACTAGACAAATACGATTGCTTCGCATACGACATAACTGACCACTAAAGGACTTGAGTTCTTCTTTGCGTAAATTAGCCGAGGAGACTGCGTTCTCCGAGAATCGCTTGTATAAGCGCGAAAAATGAAACTCAACCAGATCACTTTCTTTGGTGGGACACATGTTAGGCCATAGTGCCTTAGAACTGCGATACGCTGTAATAACAACAGACCGATACAAAGTTCCAAATACCATGCGGGGGTTTATGGCTATCTAATGTCAGCTTCAGCCAATGAAATGTTGAAATAGAACCAACCAAGCATCTCAGGCACATAGTGGTCCAGGAAAAGCGCGGACGAAATGGTGGCGGCCAATCCGGAGAGGGGGAGATTGGCGCGGTGGCCTATCTCAAGATAATGCGCCAAATGTGGCTCTATGCATGAACTAACAGGGCGATCCTTCCTCGTAGCTTTCACGAAATCGAACGGATGAGAGATATCCTCTAGAGTGTGTTGGATCGCTGCTTGAAATAATGCTATCAAATGCGTCCCATTCGGCCGATCTCGGTTTTCTTGTCTAATGGAGGAAATGGTGTCGACCTGTTCTGTGATGGACGCTTTGATTCGTTGGAATCTTGTGATATCAGAGAAATCATTATCCTGTAGGTATAAATATATAGAGCTGGAGAACAACCCGGATAAATCATTATATCCGCTTTCTTGGATTCTCCGGTAGAGCAATCCTAAACCAGACACACCCCTTTCTTTTATCACCGATGGGCTATAAATAAATATCGCCCTTGGTAAATGTTGGGATGAGAATGAGGACGTCGAACGAAGCTGCAAACAACTGACGAGAAAGTTCACGACCTTTTCAAGACAAGCAGCGTCGTCGATAAAGATGCAAACTACATCCGTAAAGACAAATATCAACTGTGACCATAACACCAGTAGTATTTTGGCCGCTGAATAGTTGTTCCAATGGACGGGATGGCCAACGCCGGCATCAAGTCTTTTTGCAGGGTACAATTTGTCGTTGCTCGGGATGTCACCATCAGCCAGCAATACTGGCCGCCGGCTTTGTAAAGAAGCGACATCGTATCGCAATTTTATTGGAGCCTCAGAATCATGCCTTTTTATGTTGTTAAGAGGGTAAAGCCGCTGAAGAGCGTGATTCTTCGTTTTCCCGCCGAGGAATACACATAATGATGGATATTGCCTATCTTGGTCACACAACTCGGAGACCACACGTCGCAGCCGGCCGTTGTCTTGGATTGCAAACGTGGAATCTTCCCGGGTGCCAACATCAAGCCAGCCAATATCTATCGAGTTTTGCATAGTGAAGTAAAGATGAAGAATCTACTTCTCTCGTGTCTCATGGTGCGAGATATTTATATGTAAATATTACTCCTTCAAATAACAGACTTGTTTCATAACTAGGGTGATAATTCATTCACATTTGTAGTAAATAACCAAACAATCTCCTTCTCACCCCATTCTCACCCCATTCTCACCCCATTCTCACCCCATTCTCACCYCRTTCTCACCTCGTTCTCACCCTGGCTCCCATATACTGGTATATATCCCGGACTACGTACTTTTGTCTAGGCCCGCTCTCGCCTCCCCAAGTCCAAGAGGCAAAAGTCGAACAGGGATAACAACAGGGTACTATAACCAGTAAAGAGCTCCCATTACCCAACAGTTGGTGGCCCCGCCCTAGTCATTGGAAGCCCAGCGCTTAGAGCAGAGAGAGATATAAGATCAGTCTGCCGCATCCGAGACCAATTTTTATTCTGTACCTCGCCCTGAACATGTCTAATAACAAGCACGATCATGACTACGAAGCGTCTCTGGCACTCGACGTCCCAGATAGTTCGTATGATCCCTTTCATTATCTTGGCACCAACGAAATGATGCATTGCACACAAGCAGACATTGACCCATACAACGTATTGAGCGCTTTCGTTCAGCAGCAGGACGTGATCATGGAGAATGATGGTTTTGAGTCTGAAGCGTACCGGGAAGCGTCTAGGGTCGCTCCGATGACAGAGTTGTACCGGGACGGGAGCGATTATGGGATAAGGTATCCTTCCCCCAAAATAGGTCCCAACTAGAGCTGACAAAATGGTAGCCAAGTCGATACATTATTATCCTCAAGTCGTCCGCAAGGCCCAAGAGAGATTGAAACTATCCCGCATACGGATGAAGCCCTATCTATCACCCTGAAGCGATTTACGAGTACGATAGGCCAATTTGGTGCACTCTCGCAAACGCTGGGTAACAAGATCGAAGGCCTAAATAGCCGCTTCGACAGTATGGAACGCGGTCTGGACAGTATGGGGAACCGCTTGGACAGTATAAAGCAGAGCATGGACAGTATGAAGGACAGGATGGATAATTTGTCTCAGGGAACGGAAAGCTTGGAGGACAAGTTCAAAACTGTCAATAAGTATCTGCTCGAGGTCATAAGGCGAGAACAGATGGTAATGAAGGAATTTGGTGACTTGGCAAGTCGCTACCATCAGCAAGAAATATAGCGGGTTACCTAGCACGTTGCAATTTCTATAATATGCGTCGATATTTCCTGAAAGAGATGAAAAGAAGCCCAGCACTATAATAAGACAGCACTCGGTAGATTCCATAGGTTAAGTTCCTTCACGTCCAACCCATAACCTGAAACATTTGACAAGTCAAAAACAGCCCCCAGCTCCACTTCTAGAATTGGATCCCCAAAGCATTAGGTATTGCTGCTCCGACTCGTGCAGGCGCGCGGTTGCCTGTGTGAGGGCGTCTTCTAGGGAGCTGAATATATCAAACACCCGTTCTTGGAACTGCAAGAGTATCTGTTTGGTCTCTTTATGCCACTGAAGCTCTGCTCTGAGATAGCCCATCTCATAAGCAGTTTCTTCCAGCTGGGTCTTGAAATCTGGCGATTGTCGCTTTGCACGTTGCAACCGGGACTGTAGTCTCTCGAGGTTGGACGATGTGCCTCCAAGACATAGAATTTGATGGTCCGCGGGAGTAATCTCCTCGGATATGGGATCGAGACGTTGGCCAGTATATCGACTCATTGTGTTTGATGAAAAATGCAATCAGGACTGTAGATAAAGAGTTTCGCCCTTTAGGTTGGTACAKAAATATTAAAGAGATCAAAGGAGGCTTACAGCGGGAGGCAATGCCGTTCCTAAAAGGACGATATTGACAATGCCCTCTATCACCCCTTAACGCAAGCGGAGGTGATAATTGACAGGGCAATATGACGCCACCTACGACACAAAATATGCCTCAACGTATATGCCAGTGCATCGATTTCAATACCCGCCTAGGTTCCCCACTCTGTAGCTGTATAGATTTAGATTAATTTCACCACGTGATTTTATCCAATAATATGCGAGTGTTATAGTTGGGATCGACAAATGAARATACCTCCATAGATGCACAACAGCAACGGCTTTATCGATAGATACAAGGATAGCAACCAAACTATCACTTTCTTGATATTAGAAAAGAAGAGATGATTTACAGTTGACTTGTCAATCAGGCCGACACAGTGTAACTAGCCGGAATTTTGGGCCTCATTTGCAGGCGTCATAAGGCGCGCAATATCGTTCGTTGCCGTGCACATCCGTGTATCCACCTCGCACCAACCCATGGCGCACCGCGCTTGCCAAGACCTGCGAGTCTCTCCGTGCGACAGTAAAAACAAGATGCGACACTGAAAACAACAAAAGACTTGCGACACTGAAAACAACTTGCGACACCGACCAATTCCTGCGACACCGACCAATTCCTGCGACACTGAATGCTGTAAATACCATGGTTAGCTGTGTATCGTCACACACTACAGTGTTTAGCCACTGATAAAGGAAACGAGCCCTCAGGTCTTTATTATATGATGAAGACCAAACCAATCCTTCAAGACATGTCTTCTGAAGCCCAATATCAAAATCCAGTGGTAGCTCCGCCATCTGCTGCTGCCATTCTTCGAGTAAAGCCGACTTTTTATCCGCAGTATATATGACATTTGCTGATTCTGTTTCAAAAATCTAGGACGATACGAACACCGCAAAATATGACGATGACGTCTTTGTCTTGGTAGAGAMGCTGTTGCGCCAAGACCAGCAGTCAAAGCATTACCAGGGGCTCTTGGAGCTCAGGATCAACAGCGATTCCGTGGCATATCAAAAATTACATGTCTATTGCGAAAGGTCGCTTTCTGGGATGCAGCATCAAAAATCGCAGCTTGAGGCTTCACTACGTCATGCCACGGAAACCTGTCAAGCGTTGTCCCAAAGCCTTCACTTAGAAAGGGACAAAGTGCGAGGGCTCGAGTCCCGTCTCAATGAGTTGTACCCAGCTGTTAATTCATGGCTACAGCGATTGAGTCAATACAAGCAGGAGTCCGGATGTGTCGGTGATGAGGGAACAATGGAGCGCTTTCTGCTAGAGAACCAACGTCAGCGAGAGTTGATCAATTGTCTTCAGTCTCTCCTCCACGCACGTGAACAGGCTGTGCAAGACCTTCAGGCTACTCTAGACCAGTTGTCTCAACAACCCCTCMAAGGGAACGCAGGTCAAGGTGGGCTATTTAGGTCCTCTGTTTGTTCGTCGGAAGAATCGAATGTCGAAATCATCACGGATACACCTTCCACCAARGGCTGAGGTATTAGACAAAGGATTTTGCGTGCTGCGCCAGGTTCCTCAATTTCATTTCCTCCGAGTTTACATAARAATATTCTTTTCCGTCACTAGTAACTAGCCTAAGTAAAGGTCTCAACCAAAAACGAGTGCTGCGTCTGTAGCGCTATACACCTCTGGATGCGAAGGGACCACATCTCGAGTCAGTTCGTGGTAGACAAAGTTGTGGCGTTCAACATTCCGTGTTCCCCGAAAGTGAAACTAGGACAGATCAGGCAGCCTTATAGCGATCACTACCTAAACGAAKATCACTACCTAAATGGAGGACCAGAAGCTGCCGGCCCATTCCGAACCTTTCATTACAATGAYGTCCTGCCTCCAACCATTCCCCGGCACGTTGGATGGTAGATCAAATGTTAAGAAATAAATCTTTCTTTCGCCTCCTTTTCTTCCTGGGCTTTTCCCTGTTCCTCAAAGAAACTCAATCATGGTGACATAAGCCGTATGCATGCATATCACTAAGACGGATCGAACCGCTCGAACCGAGCTTTATTAAAGTTTTACACCCCTGGCGATCCTAAAGGGGTAATCCCGGCCACTTAATTAGAACCTTATTGCGCTAACGGTCCCAGYCACCAACGGCGCGTAAAATTCCGCTCACATTGGATATTGCAACTATTTAGGTTAAATYCGATTTTGTTTCTTGTCCGAAAACGTATGGATGGACCCATAACGCGCTGCGTCTGAGGCCTCCGCCCATTGCCTAGTAATTCGCCCACGGTCCAAAATACAGTCACGACAACCGAGTGGAGGTACGCACTTGAGGTCCGTTCGTGATTTMTCCGACTACAAGCTCGTTGCTTTAATTCTCAGGTCGGCCGAGGCGCCTCGTGATTCTTGCACTCTCTTATCCATTACCTGCAGGGATCGACTGCAGAGCTCAGACCTCTGTCCTCAGTAGCCAGTATCCATCGACGGGCTCGACTGTAGGCACGAACCAAACCAGGTCAAGGTCTATAGAAATTTTGCCGCGGCTCTGAGACAGTGTCGCGGCCGGGGTGGGAGAGCAATTGTAAAGGTCAGCGGCAACACTCTGGCAGCCAGACCGGGGTACTAGAAACAGTGTCGCAACTCTTTCCTACATTATTTTACCACAGAGTCCCAGCTACACGGGAGTTAATACTTATTTCACCCTAGGGCAGGTACAATCTTTTTTTGCRCTCTTCGATAAGTTATATYAAGGCTCTCCAAGCTTCGAAGTAACATGACAATTTTCGCGGATCTACCTTTCGAGCTACTAAGACTGATTGTCGTTGACCTCGATTACTACTCCTTGAGATCGTTTTCGCTCGTGAATAGAAGATGCAGATCGGTCAGCACCTCAGATATCTTCCATACATTCAAAGTCGAGTTCACAGAAAAAGGGATGAAGAAGCTAAAAGGGCTCGCAATTTCTTCATTAGCACAATGCGTGAGAGTACTTCATTATGATGCATCAGAATTGGTCGACCCATGTATGTGATTTTTCAGCTCTTCATCTGGCTCCTTGCTGATCCTTTCAGTGATCCCGTATTGGGACTATTTTTCTGCTTGCATTTATACACCACAGGAGTATGCAAGAGATCAGGAAGATTTCCGGTGGGAGCTCCGAGGAAAGCAATTTTCCTACAAGGCAATATTTCGATATTTTAAAGGACTTGCAAGAGCTCAGAGTTTACTCTTGAAAGAGCGGACGGATATCCATACATTTACGGAATCACTTCGGCATCTCTCCAACCTGAATACTATCAAGCTCTCCTTCCATGGAGCAAAGGAAGATCAGCTTCTTTGGTTCTCCAATCGAGTATTTCTTGGGGACTCACTTTTCGTTCACCTTGAGGCGGTACTCAGGGGTATGGCTGTTGCTCAGTCTACAGGATTGACCTTGAAATGTATAGAGATTGATGGGATGCATTCCAAACTGGCTACTAAAGATGATAATATCCTGGAAATTGCAAAGGCTGCTTTAGCAAAAGTTGAGAGCTTGACGCTGATAGAAAGCCCGGGGTTTCTGGGGTTTGTGTCCTCTGTCCCTTTACCTTCCTTACGGCGGCTTGAATTAGCAAAGTGTTGGCTTATAGGCTTTGACTTAAGAAAGTTCCTGAAAGCCCAAGATGGGAGAGTGCTACATGCATATTTCAAAGACAGAAATCAATTGTATTATGAAATATGGAATACGGATGGCGAGTCTGAGCTCAAAACTTTGTCTGAGTCCTTTATCTGCTCTAGGAATATTGGCCTACAAGAATGTCTTGTACTTACAGGAGATCGTATATGATCGCACAATTTCAATGAGTCTTTTACACACTCTCCAGAAGAATGTTCACGAATAATCCCTGAGAAGTTAGAACAGTTATATTGCGTCCCGAAACTGGTGTCACTACCTACACTCTTCGATTGGTTCTCGGACTCTAATGCCAAGATATACCATTGGTATACAGTGACGGTGCAAAGTTTGAACACCCTAATACTGCCCGCCCTAACCTCACCCAATCAAATATTTAAAAGGTTGATCGGCATGATTGTTTAAGGGCTACTTGGTTAGGCGGTGTGCTTCTCTTGGAAGGCGGTAACCAAAGGGGTGCTCAAATTATGCATCGTCACTGTAGTTCCGGAATATCACTTCATGTATTGTTACCGTACAGTGTAAACGTTATCGAAGGTTTCATAGAAGTAAACAAGCCAAACATGAGCTGGGGCCTTGAGGATTCGGTAACGTGTCACTTTATCTGTGTATGTACTTGGGTTAAAACTAAATGCATACCTCCTAAGACTGCGGCACCTAAAACGGGTCGCAGAGGAAGTAGCAATATATAAAGCAGCTGAGCCGTTCTATCATTGACACCTGATTTCGACCGAGATGGATGAACAAATTCAACTTCTGGGTAATAAAAAGCGGGCTGTTTGGCGATCAACTTGCAGGACGCGACTCGCTCAGCATATATGTAAGCTCCACAGATTTTTTAAAATTAAACCTACTAATATCTCTGACCAGTTGAGAGGCTTGAACTTAAAGTAGACCCTTCCGAGGTCCGATTGAAGACAGAGGACGAATGTCTCTATACATGGCAGATAGATGATCCATCGCTTGAGCCTCTTTTTCAGAAGCATATGAGTAAACACTCGGTGGGGGCCTACATGCAGCTTCACCGCGAGGTAGGTCAAACGTTTCGTGCAGTTCCTGCAAAGGTAAACCCAATAACCCTTTAGGATAATTCATTGAACTTATAAGGGTTCTTATAGCGCGAAAAGCAAACGGACCTTGAAAATGTTGCTCGTATACAATTTGAAAACCTCAGTCTCGTGGAGAAACTTAGGGCGGCCGAAGACAAAGCATCTCGCTTCGAGGAGGCGGCAAAACAAGCGGAAGCCGAGATAAAAGATCAGAATTCAATCATTCAGGAAGCGCAAATGACCATTCATCTTCACCAGCAGGACATTTTGAACTGGATGGCCGTTGCCGAGTGGTATCAGACCAAATGTTTGCAGTGCTCGAGTGTATTAGGGCAAATGATGGCTTTCTTACAAGACACTACATCTGAGACCAAGTGAGAATCGCTGTTGGAGCTTCATATTTCGTTGAGGTACTTTTCTATAGTCTTATCTTGAATTTAAAGCTTTACTGCCAACAGAAGTTTTAAGATAGTTCCAGCTCGTGTGCCAGACTAGGCCAGAATGGACAAAAATATGCTATAACACAATTGCTTTTCAAACTGGTAGCCTAATTACTATAGAAATTTGGGGATGAAGTCTCTCACGAAACAATTTGTGCATGCATCAACGTCCTTCGCAGCATATTTTCTGGCCTGCAGCATAGCTTTCACCCTGCATCATTATTTCTGGCCTGCAGCATACTTTCTGGCCTGCAGCATACTTTCTGGCCYGCAGCATACTTTCTGGCCYGCAGCATRMTTTCTGGCCTGTAGCATAGTTTTCACACTGCAGCATTGATTTTGGAATACGTATAATCACCACCGCGGGCTTGAAATATAAATTGAGTCTTTTTTCTCCGAATATAGCGAGGTAAACCAGGCTTCAAGAATTAATATGGTTAGAAGGTCGAGAAAGAAGGCCCAAAAGGCCCAGCGAAACGCCCGTGATATCCAAACACCCGCGCCCACGGAAGTGAGCTCAG
>PKQL01000787.1:0-11458 GCA_002916455.1 Penicillium sp. CF05 | reverse complement strand
AGTTAGTTTAATAGAATAAAGGGCAAAAGTAGAGGCGAGGATATACCACTATCTAAGTACTATATAATCTTATCACCCGAAACCGTAAGATATAGACGGTTAGGCTTTAATATAGAGGTAAGGCGGGACTATAATCCTATTAACGAAGGCGCTTCGGAAGAATTTGGCTAGAGATTTAGGCGCTCTTTATATAGAGATAGGTGATCTTCTAGACTTTATCGGTATATTACTCGCTAATTATCATCCTAATCGTTAGTTTAAAAGAACTAGAACTTATTAATAGGATTAAGTATTATACTAATCGTATATAGATATCCCCGAATATTATTAGTCTTAGAGTAGTACTAACCGAGCTTCTTCCGGGATACTTATAAGGCCTATAATATCTATCGCTTCTAGCTAGTTCGTTTCCTAGTAAGCTAGGAGATTGATTTCTTAAGGTATTTAAATAGCTTATTATAAATTAGGAAGATATAGTGCGTTATAGCGTTATATGTCTTTAAGAGTTTAACTATAAAATCGAAGAACGGCTAGGTGAGAAAGAGAAGGTAATTAACCTAACGCTATTCTTTATTACTAAGCGCTATATTAGCTCGCTTATACTTATTATAGAAAGGCTAGAAGATTAGCTGTAGGCGCTTTACACGTCGAAGTATTAGGAATGTTGAGTTCTAACGCGTTTTTATATCCTATAAAGGTATAATCTTAATAGTATCGCTTTATAGGTTATAGAATGTCTCTCGGCGTTAAGGGCTTGCGTTTATATAAATAGTAAGATTTCGAATCTAATAGTAATAATAGTTAGTAATATATGTTAAGAGAATTAAGGAATATATATTACCTTCGAAAGTAAAAAAAACACATATCTTTGCGCGAATCTAATTTTTGAAATTGCACCACAACGCCGAGGGCTACAGCTCTCATTTTAATTGCAAGTTAATTGTAACTTCCGGCTCCATCTCCTGATACCAATCTTATATTGGTGGAAGGTATAGTAGCGCCAGGAAGCTAGTGGCCGCCCCTTTTAGGGGGTCGCGAAAATTCTGCACGTAATATCAACGAGCGCATTTTGGATGCCAACTACGACGTACGCTAGTTACTGAATCATATCAGTAGTAATAACTCTGTGAAAGTCCCTAGACCGGTGTTGGAATACCTGAAGTCCATTCAGGAGCTCACCACTGATCTCATCAAGAACCCAATTGGCCAGGACTGGAAGTAGCAATTTGAGTAGCTGCGCCAGGAAACTAGCTAGATAAAATAAGATATCCATACGGTGAGGATAGCGATAGCGACGGTTGCCGGACCGAGTACCCGAGTTAGATTATACGTCGACGCCGTTAAGAACGCGCCGCCGCCGACGCACTTTCTATCTAGCTATAGATCGGCATCGACTAACCCCGCAACGCCCTCCGATCTCCTCTAGGACCGCTAGGTTATTGTTAAACTAGGTGATTCCGATAGTATTAAACACTTCCGCTTATAAACGCTTGTAGAGATCACGAAGCTCGCTGAGAAGGCGCGGGTTAAAGCGGTAAAGGCCACGTATAGGGTGACGGTGGTATCGGCCAAATTTGTCGTAGCTAGATAATTGAAATCGGGGGATGTCTCGCTTAGTCTTCGAACTGTAAAGGAAGCGGAGATAATGCGATACCACCGAACTGCGTGGGTGAAGTATTTGTGGAAGGGATCGGAAGTGCGCTTACCGAGCTAGGGGGTGGTCATATATAATGTCAATATACGGTCTCTCGGTATTAACACGGCGGCCGGAATCGGAGAGTAAGGCCGGAAGTAGGGTATTATAAAGTAGTTGCTTACTAAGAACCTGTTTAACTGGGGAGATAATGTAGAGATCACTTAGATCTCGTGGCTTGTCCTTCTAGAAGGTAAGAAGTTAGGATTACTAATCGTGGAATTTACCTTACCGCGTACTACGAATAATATAATCGACACCGGGACTCTCTAGGATTTAGAGGTGCTTACCACGGTCTTATATGACCGTGCTACGCGTATACGCTAATGTTATAAATGTTAGAAATACGGATATATAGGAAACACCTATTCTAACGAAACTAGGTGCGTCTTCTACGCTAAGAGATATCACTCTCGGGACTATTAGCGGAAGAAAGACGCCACACTTAGTGAACGAAGGTGCGCTAATTGCGGGGGCGTATATAACGGATGGTCGAAGAGGTGCCCTGATTTCATTAGAGAGATTAAGAGGGTGTAGGTTCTCGCGTAGGCGAGAGAGCGGCACTACCGGGTGCTATTATACCTCTTAATCAGGGAGACTAGGTAGGGGACGCCGGCTGCCACAATAGTAGGACCTAGGAGTTTAGGAGGTAGCGGCTCCGGGACTTCGACTAAGGACAGCTTAGGGTGGGGACGACGACCACTAGACCGACCCGGAGCATTAACCAGAACAACAACCTTAGCCCAACCGGCGAGTAGTAAAAGACTAATAAGCAATGAATAATCAGCGACACTAGGGGACACCGAGATATAGGAGGTTTAGTAGGAACCCTAGCTAGAGGATACTCTAATAATAGTTACCTTCGTAGTGGGAGAAGTCGAAGTAAGTGTAATTAGAGAAACGATCCGCCAGTCGGTATAAAGGCCGGTAAGAGGAGTTAACCGATTAATCTATACACCGGCAGAGATACGCTCTAAACCTCTAAGGCGTAGAGCACCTAGCCGAGCATCGACGATATCGTCAACTATAACTAGAAGTAAAGGCCTAATCAGATCTGTACTTGATATAGACGTAGGTAAAGTATAGAAGCGAGCAAGAGACGAAGCATACGTTCTCGAGGATTAAGAGGTAGTGCTACTAAGTACGCTATCGTTATCGGCACCGGCGGCGTCGGCTAGCGAATACTAGCTATCGGTACTATCCCGGACTAGCGGGAACGCACGAAGGGCTAGAAGGTATAGCGCCGCCGGTAAGTCAAATACTACCGATAAGGAGAACACTAGTATCTTTAGGAACAACACGATAATATATACGCCGGGCCCTCGGGGTAAGAATAAGCGTACACTCGATAACTAGGTGAATCTCACGATGTTAGCTCTATCGGTCAAGTTCACTAATAGAGTAGACATATAGGAGGAGAGACGGACCCGCTAATTCACTAAGAGGCACACTAACACACCAGTTGTTAGTGAATAATATACTACTCACTATCATTTAATATAACACGCACCGGTCGAGAGACGTCGTTATAGCGGACTTCCTAGTAAAGCCGGGGGTCGTCTAGGCGGACATTATTATAGTGTAGGAACCATAGGAAAACCCATATAATAATATAATATACCACCTATTGAAATAGACACACGAGCTTCTCTTCCTATCTAGCTTAGAGACGGGGAGTAGAGTACGGGTGTGTATATATATCTCTAAGAACCTAACTAGGTGGACGCACTATATATATAGTGAGTTCTGCTAAGAAGTGAGGTTTTAAACCGGAGCTGGCTAGATCTACTTCTTTAATATATATAATAAGTGCGGTACTACCGGCACTATAGAACTCGTTAGCAAACTGCTAGGTAGCAGACAGCGGCGGGGAGGCCGATAATATACTATGATTGCTAGGGACTTTAACCTCTATCACCCTACTTAGGGAGGCATTAAGGCCACCTAGGACCTAGGCGCCGATAGGCTTATTGAGCTCTGTGACGAAACAGACCTTAACCTATGGCTAGAACCTAGGACCGTTATAAGGGATCAAAACGGAGAATAAACGATAATCGATTTGTTCTTCGGTACGCCGGATCTCACTAAGAGATTAGTGGTGTGCGAACTAGCTCTAGATTGTCATATAGATTTAGATCACCTGCTAATCCGGGTACTACTCGACGTTGATATCGAGTCGACTCTTAAGGTAAAGAGACGGCTATAGAAGGCTATAGACACTAAGAAATTCGACATCTTCGTGGCTAATAACCTCCTAATGCCACCACTATTAACGACACCCCGACAAATCGACGACGTAGTAAACCACCTAGTCGAGATTGTGTAACGTGGCGTATAGGAATCGACACTATAGGCTAAACCGAGCCCCCACGCTAACCAATCGTGGACTAAGGAATACGGAGAGACTATCAAGCACTCTCGCCGGATGTTTCGTCGGTATCTGGCGATATATAGTGAAGAGGACTAGCATATATATAAACTGGCTAGGAACTAGAAGGGGAAGGTGATTAAAGCCGCTCTCCGGCGAGGCTTCCGGAACTTTATTAAAGAGGCCGTGGACTAGGGCCCCTAGGGGCTATAGAGAGTGGCTAAATAGGCTAGGAACCGGGGCTAGCCATAAGGGAGCACGATGCCGGCGCTAAAGATAGCTAATAGCGAGAAGGTGGCGGAGAGTGATACAGAGAAAGTTAATCTACTTCGTAAAGTGTTCTTCCTATAACCACTAGAAGCTAATCTATCCGACATTCGCTAAGACTCTAACTAACGAACCTAATTCTAGCTACCACCGGTAAACGATACCGAAGTGAGAGCTATAATAAAGAAAGCGCCACCGAATAAGGCGCTAGGATACGATACACTACCGAACTAGCTATAGCGGATACTAGCCGAACTAGATTCACGATTAGAGAAGCGATTCGTCCCACTCCTTACCGCGATCTTCGATGCCTGTGTCCGAATTAGATATAACCCCTAGCACTTCTAAACCTCCGTCACGGTGACACTTCGAAAAGCCGGTCTATAAGACTACCGAGTCCCTAAATCATATAGGCTAGTTATATTACTAAACACACTCGGTAAGACCCTCGAAGCAATTATCGCTACACGTATCGTATAGCTTATAGAGGAACACCATTTACTCCTAAAAATATACCTTAGAGGACGAAAAGGGGTCTCCGTTAATCATGCGATTTAGCTAATCCTTAGGCGGGTACACTAGGTATAGGGAGAAGGTAAGGTAGTAAGCATACTACTCCTCGATGTTGCTAGGGCGTATGATATGGTCTCCTACGAGAGATTGCTATATAATATGTAATAGCTAGGCCTTAGTGCGCTTACTCTATAGGTGTAATCGTTCCTTACCGGTAGGAGTATACGAATTAAGCTACTAAATGGATATCTAAGTGAAGCCTTCCCGACACCGACCGGCATCTTGTAAGGCTTACCGATTTCACTAATCTTGTTCCTCCTCTTTAACGCGCTACTTATGCGCGTATACACGCTAAGGGGACTTCACTACGGTGAATACGAGGTATATAGTTGGGTCGACGATGTGTGTATTTGTTGGAGTGGTCACGTGATTAGCATGTGATAGCTCACGTGACCCCACCGGGTCCCAGGACTTCTAGATAGTTTAGCCATAGTCTTCTCTCTTCTTCTTTTCCCCAGAGTCCAATACACAGTTCATCGTGTATTTTCCTTTCCATTCCTGCGTAGCCTTCCATATCACTGACAGGTTATGAGGCCCTTGCTCGAGGACTCCGAGCACCCAAAAACAACAACTTTTCTGACGAATCAGAATTTTCATTGCTCGTGTGGGACGCGCACCGGCCCGTCCTGTAGCAACCCTATATCCGGATCAACCAATCCGTATTTAGCATCGAGATCTTCGAGGATATCGCTTCACGAGATCTCCATTTTCTCACGAAAATCTTTATTCTCTAGTGTTTATCACCTCGCTAGTGTGCGACTGTGAAAACTCTGCACTACGACCGAGACCCGACTATAGGAATTTCCCCGAGACTCGACACGACTCGATTCTCGGCACCTATAAATAGTTAAGATGGCTGATTTCGACGAGGAAGATAACGCTAGTGAGAGCTTAGCACGCTCTCTCTCTACGACCCGTTAATAATAATAATTATAAAACCCCTAGGCCACACGGGCCTAAGTTCCCGCTTAAACTAAGTAGTAGTAGCCTACTTCCTACGTAAGAAGGCCGCGTATATAAGCAACAAACCTTCTAGAAGAGAAGGAAATCAAACTTAATAAAGGTATTAAGCTGCTTCTTAATAGAAGTAACCTTACACGATGGAAACGTTAAATCGAGAACGGACTAAGTATGGTCCGCATCGATAAAGTCGCAAATTATAAACTTCCCTAACCGGAAGAGATAGACCCTAATTACGATATTTAGGAGTACTAGTTAAAGATTGCCTATAGATAGATTAAAAGTCTCCTTAATTAAGAGATTATTACAATTCTAGAAGGTGGTGTCGAAGCCTTCCCTCGTCGCGTAGATGATATGATACGTGAGGTGGAGACTCTCGTTCGTAGAGTAGAGATCATAGACAACGTAAGACGCGAAATCATCAAGTTCTATAAGATAAAAAGATCGGATTTTAGTAGTGTAGATACCTATATCACGGCGTATTAGATATAATATAACTAACTTAGTCTCTATAAAGTGGAACCATATCCTTTTAGCGTAATATTCGTTATACTCTATAACCTTAAAGAGGAACTCGACTTAGTCAAATTCACCTATTAGGCAATGAAAGACACTATTCCTGATTCTGTTATAAAGGACATTTTTAATAGTATATATAAGAAGCTTATTGTCGAAGCACGTAACACACCTACTTTATCCTTATCTAACCCAACTACCTTAGCAAATTTAGCCCGTAAGAACAACGATAACAATTAGCGTGGTAGAGGTAGAGGCTGTAGACGTGGCGGCAAAAGCTGTGGCGGAGGATCACACAATTCTTAGTCAGATAATAAGACTGATAAGGATTAAAAGGATCAACCTTGATTTAAAAATGGTCTACTAAAAGGTAAATCCCTTAACGAATAGGCTAAGTAATAGCGTAATAAGCAGCCTTAGTACGTTAATGGGGGTGAATGCGCTTACTACGGAATTGAAGGGCACCCTGTAAAGACATGCTACCATCTAATAGAAGATATTGTTTTCGATAGCTAGAGGCCGAATAAGAATGTCTAGTGCTATACATTTGCAAAGCGCTTATCTACCAATAATAATAAAGGTAAAGCCGGTGTCGCCCGTATAAACACCGCTCGCTCTACAGATGACATGTGGATGCTAGATAGCGGAGCTTTAAAGACCATTATAGGTCACTATAAAGATTTCTACAAGTATAGCAAGTATAAACCGGGGGAGGAACTATATAGCTATATAAATGCTAATAGTGACGTCTAATATACGATTACATATAGAAAAGCCCTAATTCAAATTAAGACCTTAACTAGTAAAGTGAGAATAATTCTCGTTAATACCTACTATAATAAGATAACTAGAGATAGACTGCTCTCTATAAATGCTCTCGAAGTAGATCATGGTATCTTCCACGATCCTATCACGTTAACGCTTATTCGTGCAAATCGTGAGGAGGTTAGCTTAGTGAAGAAAGTTAGCGGACTTCCCTAGATTAACGGCCSGCTCTATTATAGAGTGAAGAGTGAAGCCGAGGATGAAATGAAAATCAAAATAAAGGCTTATACCCTTATTTAAAATATATATTTCTACGAGCCTAATTCTGGCTCTAATTTAGACACTAAAGAGGAGGAACTTAACAGAATCAACAAGTCAGTCTTAACCTACAAGATCTATCGACGTCTAGGCTATATTAGTAGACCGTATATTAAGGCCTCTCTTACAGACGTAGTTCTTCTAGATAAAGATGACTAGCTAGAGCTTTACGATTTCGACTATAAAGCTTACTAGCTTAGTAAAGTAAAGAAATAGATCTTAAGAGACAAATAATAACGTGTTAAAAAGCTAGGTATAAAATTCTATACGGACACTCAATTAATAAATCCCCCTAGACCTTGAGGAGAGAAATACTAGGTGCCGATAGTCGACGACTACACCTAGTATACCGAGGGTCCCTACTTTCGAAGTAAAGACGAGATTGCTAATTATATAATCAAATTTTATAAACGTTAAAAGCTTCTCTATGGTCGATACCTAGCTATCTAGCGAATCGACGGTAGTATAGAATTCTACAAATTCTAGATATAGGTAGAGAATAAAGGCATGATTTTTAAGCTTACACCTACCTATATACTAGAACCAAACGGTGTCGCGGAGCGTATAGGAGGTTATATTAACTAGATATAGCGCATAATAAATATAGATACTAAGCTTCTAGACATACTTTAGCCATTCCGCGTCGACACCGCGATCTATATCTATAATAGATTGATCAACCTAAAGATAGGTAAGACCCTAATTCTTACTTAGCAAGAAGGTCTTAGTCTAGGAGAGACAAAAGTCAATTTGAAGCACCTTCGTGTGTAGGGATCTATTATGTTCACCTATATTCTAAAAGAGACCCGAGTACAATCAGAGAAATCGAGACCTCGTGTATTCCGAGGCCACCTAATTAGATACGAGGGAGAGAACGGCTATATCTTTAAGGTATAGAACCTAGTTATAAAGGAAATCGTTCGTTTATGTGATATCACCTTCCCCAACAAACTCGACAAGAACAGAGATAATGATTAAAAGGGGGGTGTCACGCCGGCTAGTAAGCCAGCACTAAAAGATCTAGATTTAGACGATAATAATACTAGTGCACTCTTTAAAGAAGGAGGCCTAATTATATACGCTAAGAAAGGTAAACTACCATTCGAGAAACCAAAGGTAGTCATCCAGCCAAAGCTAGTACCGCAAGTTGTTATCACTAGCAGGCGTCTAAAGCCTATAGTTCAGGCTCCGGCAAAGCCTAGGATTCAATAGAGACAAGACTTAGTAGGACTAAACACACCGGGAAGAGCATAGACTATACCACCTATACTAAAAGTCCCATCTAGGATCTAGGAGATCGAAGATCAATCTCCAATTCGACAGCCTATTTTCTAAAAGCTAAAGAAACAGGCTATATAACAGCCTATCTAGCAAATTATATAATAGTCTAAACAATAGGCCAATTAGCAGGCTAGTCACTAATTCCCTTAATAGTCTCTACACCAACGTCTAACGCTACAACCTAAGGCTTATAAGACAATCCGCCGTTATATGGATTAGCTTAATATAGAAGTCTTAGTTCTTCCACTAGCACCTCCACAGCCTAGGAAGTAGGCTATAAAGCCTCTAGTGCTAGAGACAATTCTAGAGTCCCTAATCACTATTTACTAGTCGATTAAGCGAGACGATAGCGAGGATAAATTTCATCCTATCACACACCTAGATAAAGAGTAAGAGCTCACTACGCTAGTAGCTAACCGGCTAATCTCTTAGTAATACACTCTAACTTCTTAAGAAAGAAGCGAGCGCCAGGTATAGCGAGCCACTCACGATATGGAAGATCCTATACCTTAGGTAGTTACTAGATCCCTATACTATTTACTAGGAGCTTTTAGAGAAGAGACCCCTTACGAGACTCCCCGTATAGCTTTATCTCAGCCACACGAAGGGTTTTCTCACAACGTCACACTAACAGTTGAAGTTGAACCGAAACAAATCCCAATCGAACCTAATCGACCCATGATTAATCACGATCAAATAACGAGTGAAGAGGAACGAGCACTGATCGAACATGAACCGAATACGATAACTCGCGAACCTTCGGTAATCACAATTAGCACTAACGATTCTACCACTGATATAGGATCTATCCCTCTAGAACAATTTATTCCTCGCCGTTTAAGCCGTACGAGACGCTCACCGGAACGCTATAGCTTCCCCTCGAATCTAAACCTACCTCCGAATCTACTGAGACCGCGAGAACCGAAGCGAATTCGTATAAGACCGGATATCCTATAGGGTAATAATAGTGCTAGCGAGGGATCTAGATAAGAGCAAGAGGACATATAAAGAGGAAGACTAGCAGCCTCAAAAGTTGTTGCTAAATAGAGCACACCTTTTATTTACGACGGTAAGCCTCTATATGTTAAAGACGTCGACATTCCTTAATCCTACAAATAGGTATAGAAGTCAAGATTTGTAGATCGATAGTAGGCAGTAATAGAGAGTCAGATTAATGATCTCTATATAAAAGGCACCTTCGATATCGTACGAAAACCGCTAGGGATCACACCCCTTCTAAGTCAATAGGTGTACGATCTTAAAGTTATAAAAGATAACGAAGTCTATGGTTTTAAAGCACGCTAGGTAGTGTATAGAAACTTCTAAATAAAGAAGGAAGATTCTATTTTCTACGCTTTAGTTGTCTAGAATACGCTTATTAAGATCGTTTTCACGATCATCGTATAGCGAGGTTATAAATAGCGATAGTTCGACGCTATTATAGCGTACCTAAACGCATCACGATAGGACCATAAGATAGTCTATACAATTTAGCCCCTTAGTTTTAAATACTAAGAACCTAATATTAGTATAAAAGGCTAGGTCTATTAGCTTAAGCAAGCTCTATATAGGCTTCGTGATTCTGTAGCTCTATAGAATAAAGAGCTTAATACTAGACTTAATAAGATTGATTTTTACGCACTTGACGACGATCCTTATATATATATGAAAGAGTATAATAGCTCGATATGGTTTCTACTTGTTCACGTCGATGATTTTATCGCCGCTGCTCCTATAGATAAAGAAGTGGAGTAGATCTTCTAAGAAGTGAGGCGACAATTCGAGATTAAGGATATAGGAGAACCTTCTAGATTCCTTAGTAGTGTAGTTTCCCGAGATTATAATAAGAGGACTATTATAATATTATAGAAAGCGTATAGTCTCGAAGCACTACGCCTTATAGAAATATAGGTATACTCACCACTACTAATCCCTTTATCCCCGGGTAGGAAATAGGATACTAAAAACGAAGACCCCGAGATCCTTCTCCGTAAAGATAAACACACTTAGTATAGATCTCTAGTCGGTAGGCTAAACTAGCTCGCTATCGAAACTAGGCTAGATATCAAATTTATAGTTATAAAGCTATAACACCGCACTACTTCTCCTACTATCAACGATATGTAGGCCGTGCGCGCCGCGTATAGATACTTAAAAGCTATAATAGAGCTTTGTGTCACACTAGGAAAGGTCCCTAACACTACATTTTTCGCCTACGTAGACGTATTATATGGCGACTAGTAAGATATAAAGTCGATAGAGGGAGCTGTCTAGTTCTTTAGCGGAGCGCCTATCTTATAGTACTCGAAGAAGTAAAGTATTATAACACTATCGTTAACTGCTACCGAGTGGTATACACTTGACCGTCCGGCGAGGGATACCTAATGGTTCGCTAAGATTGCTAAGGCACTTAGTCTACTAGGCGCAGAACACCCTATCGCTATTCTTATAGACAATATTAATATATAGCTGCTAATAGCAAAGAAAGTATATAAGAATAGCACTCGTTAGCTAGACATAAAGTGGTTCTTTATAAAGGATACGATCTTTTAAAATAAGATCGACCTTCGACGGATTGACACGAAGAACAATATCGCTAACGGATTCACTAAACCTCTCGATAGTGAAGCTCACGAGAAGTTCATCCAAATGTTAGGTCTTTATTGATCTACTTACAAATTGAAGGGTGAATGGGAGGTATTATAGAAGGGCAGGAA
>PKQL01000786.1:0-11465 GCA_002916455.1 Penicillium sp. CF05 | reverse complement strand
GGGTTGGGAAGGGGGGGGGTGTCGGGTTTTATTCTCATGTGCATTCTTAATATCTTCAGGCTCTCTCTTTCTGGGGTTTTATACTAACCTGGAGTCTTTTGGGTTTCTGAACCACTACTACTTTACCGTAGACAAGTATCAATTTAGACCATGTTTGAAGGAAGGCTCAGGTATCTCACAGTCATTGGTGTATGTCGGGGTCTGGCAATTGAGCTAGAAGAACGGGCACCATGGATCAAGCTCAATCGAGGGAAGCACACCAGAACTGGCGTAATCTTTGCGTCTAGGTGAGGACAAAAAGAGAATGCGCAAGTAAAAGTGCGCTTGTCAAGATTAACCAGACTTAGGAAGAGCAAGAATCTGTTCTCTCTCGGTTATCAGTGGGTTTTCTGGATTCAGTTAGCCGCAGGAGCCCTGCGAATTCCCATTCTCCCCCGCATATAAGGATAAAGTAATAAAGCCACGTACTTCTTTCTATTATTCTGGATATTAGCCATATACCGTAAACTCGGAGCTCAAGCATATGCAGAAAAGGGCCTTGCAACGCTCACCGGGTGGGAAATATGTCCACCGACATCGCCCAGGCTGTGGATTCTCTTTGCGATATCAGATAATCCTCATAAAGTATCATGTTATGCTTTTACTATGGCTGAGGAGTTGGAAAGTGGCAGACCTATACGACAGGCAGAAGCCCGGTTGGACAACGTAGAACCAGCAGGCAAAAGGATGCATATAAGCCAGAGTGTAATGACACAGACTGAAGACTGGCAAGCCAGGCTCGTGATTATCGTGGCATGGCCGGTAATAGTCATATGGAATCGTGCTCATTAGTGATGGGAGGGCGAGGGCTTACCTCCATGCGTTTTTGTAGCAACCCCAAACTCTCCCTTTCAGGTGTGCTACTCCACCTGGGGCGTTCTGGGTTTCCGAAGTAGTAGTATTGTACCGTATAAATCTCATCTAGATAAGTATCAGTTTAGACTAAGTTTGTGAAAGGTTCAGATGCATCATAGCCGTTGGTCTATGGCGGTGCCTGGCAATTCATAGAGAAGAATGGGCATCACTGATCAAGCTCGCTTGTGTGGGAGGTTAGTCCAGATCAATCAGCGGAAGCACGCCATATCCGATTTACTATTTGCGTCTAGGTCAATGACAAAAAGAGCATACGCAATCAAAGTGGGTTTTAGTACATGCAATTAGACAAGCAAATCGAGCTTGGATCTGTTTTCTCTCAGGTTTCAGTGGATTTATGCTACTAAATTCAGTCAGCCATAAGCACCCTGCAAATTCTCGCGCTCCGCCTGGTACAATAGTGAGAGTCACTTACATCTTCCCATTTAGGCCTTGACCATATATAACAACCTCAGAGAACTGGAAATTGCAGGAAACGGTCTTGGAACTCTCATCGAATGGGAAATATTGGATATCGACCAGGTTGTCGGTTTTCCTTGCGGCATTAGAAAATCTGCATAATAGTTAGGCTCTTGCTCTGGCTGAGGGCCTAAAAAAAGACAGACCTGAAATGCTGACGGTTGCTTGAACTTATGATCAGTCTTCATGGGACCTTGAGGAGAAATGTTGGAAACTTGGATATTTTCCTTCCAGGAGGGATCCGGGTTCCATTTATATACTTTGACACTCAGCATTAGTAGTCACAGTTCTCGCAAATGGGTACTAACACTTAAGCTCCTAGGACTGATATCATTCACATTGCGGTGGCACGAAAAGGTCTGGAGCTCCTAGGAAGTCCTCTCGGACTTCAGCTAGGATGAGTTATTTTCTGATTGCTAGTTTGAATACGTTGGGCAAATGAGGGGACGCAAATTTCGTCATGGGCAGCTAGATCACCCCAGTAGACATAATCGATTGGTCTAGAATATTTTTGCGGATGCCCAGGTCGCTAGAGCTGAAGTGGTATTCCTAGGAGCAAGCGGGCAGGCAACAAGAGCGATAAACCAGTGTTATTCAAGCAAAATATAAAAGAATAAAAAAATAAGAATAAAACACTGAACTGGATTTACAAACCACTCAATTGGGGTTTTCTTAGATATTCCTAGATATTGTAGAACCAAAAATTGAGGGCTGGATATTTTCCGCAACTATGTAGAGACGGTATTGTAGAATGCGAGACTCGGCGAGTTGAATAGTAGCATAGTCGCAGAATAGTAAAACCAATAAATGTAGCCCCACTATCAGTTTTCAGCTGGAGGCGAAATAACCAGGATCGACCGCCAAATTGATAACGCCAGCCTTTGTTGAGGGGACAACGGTCAAGAGTCCTTGTGAACAACTGCATTTGGATGGGGCTAGCGTGGTGCATTTTATTGAGGTGAGCTGCTGACTTAGCTGCTCCCTGCGCTTCGCTCCGGTGAGCAAAGTCTTGAGCTTATGTAATAATCAGGTCGTGCTCAGTGAGCTAGTCAGAGTGCTTAGGTCAAGCTCAGTGAGTAAGATAGGGCTACTCAGTGAGCAAATCAGAGCGCTCAGGTGACGCTCAGTGAGCGAGTCATCCAGCTTATGTAACGATCAGGTCACGCTCAGTGAGCGATCCTGATGATTATGTAATATCAAGGGGCGTGCTCAGTTCTACTCAGTGAGCAAAAAGCGGCAAGGCCTGAGCACTAAAGCGGAAAGGGAAAGCCAAGAAGTGGCAGAGGAAATCAAGTACATAGGTACCTTGTGTACATTCCGACCACACCTGGACATTGTGAATGTACCTCGGGACTGACTTGAAACAAACCGGAGGGCCAACACCATTATTTCAGGTTGATATATCTTTGATATGATGCCGTAGCACCTATCAAATCGGCCTACTCTTCATGTATGCCCATTACCCTACTAGAACTCGAATAATTCAAGAAACCCGATGATTTTTTTCAAAATAACCTAAAGATGCCACCATACGGGGAACTAGAGACATCCAACCATCTCGCCCGTGAACAGGGCGGTGGTTTCCACGTGACCATCTTTCATGCATGCTATGGCCATAAACAGTCATTCATCCACACACTCCAAACCCAACACCCAGAACATCACATTTAAGCAAAGGTAGAGGGGCGAGAGTAGGCGAAGACCTTCTTGCCGACCTTGCCACCGGCGCGGTGGGGCAGAGGGAACTTGAGGTCCTTCTGGAGGAGCTGCTTGATGTAGGGGCGGCGGATGCTGTCGTTGTTCTCGATCTCAACAACCTTGAGGATCTGTAGGGAAATAATCATTAGAATGTGGTCATGGGCGGAAAGTTCGGATAGCGTAACATACGTGGATGGAACCGAAACGGGAGCGGTGACGGGCAGCCATGTCCTGGTAGAGGGCCTCAACAGCGTCGGTGCGGCTCATCTCACGGAACTCCTTGTACATGTTGTGGGTGCCGGAGCGCGAGTCGTAGCGGATCCAGACACCGAAGTTCTTGACCTTGAGGGGACGCTTCTCCTCGATCTAGACACAAAAACATAAGCACCATTCCATATCCTCGAACATTCAATCCCAACATACCACGTTCAGGGAAACGATCTCGCCGTTAGCCTTCTTGAGCTTACGGAGCTGGGCCATGAAGTACCAGAAACGCGACTTGGCCACAACAGTGTTGGGCGCAAAGATGCGCATGCGGTACAGCTTGGGCGTGGGGTTCGCCTCGTTGGGCAGGTGACGCCCGATGACCTGGTACTCAGTAAGACGCCCTGGGAATCCGTCAGCCATAGTTCGTAGTGGATGTTCGAATTGCCCCAATGTTCAATTCGAGAGATGAAACGGTGCGCGATGCAAGTTGGCGATAATTCGAGAAGACCAAGGGTGATTTGTGGATATTGAAAAAAATTCGAGATTCAACCATGCGTAGCCCTGACCGACAGCGTTGTGTTCCCTCATAAACAATTTCAAGCGGCGTCGATTTTCCATGGCGTCCTCCTCTTCTGTGATTGTCCTAAGTCGATATCGTGGGGGTCTTTGCGTCTCGAATTTCCTCCAAACATATGCGCGCACCGTTGTCTCGAAAATAGCCCTGGAGTATCGGGAAGGGAATAGAAATCACTCACCCATCTGGAAGAGTTTAATGTTAGTACAAATCTCCGAGAAAAATCGAATGTTAGGTACTCACTGTGATTGTCGCTGTGGTGGATGAGTCGTTAGTGTGCCGTCGATGGAAAATGAGAATTGTGAGGTTCCAATTGTGCTTAGGGTTGCCGCCCTTGCCCTAAGCGAGTGGAGGCTTTCCGTTCTGCGCTAGACTCAATTGGTAATCCAACTGCGCCACTATCATTTCGCCACATTTCACCAGCCACACAGCCTCACCTTCCCCACATGTCTTCTCCAAAAGTATGGCGTTCCTCACTTGTTTGTCTTTGTCGGGTCGGATCTCAACCCTTACCCCACCTCGAAGGCTTCTTTTCAACTCATAACTTGTCAATCAATTTACTCAATCTTCCAGAGGGCAGTTCACCATGGGTTCTCTCGGTTCTCTCGGGCCCGCATTCAAGAACGCATACCTCAACGGGTCCGGCCCGGAATTAGCTGCAGTACTCACCCCGATCGCGCCGTCTGAAGATCCCGGTCGGCTGCGCTCTTTCTACACGTTCTCCACCGCCGAATATCTCTCCAAGGATCTCAGCTACGGTCTTTTCCATGGGAAAAGTCTGAAATTACCAAAGGCCGAACAGGCTGCCTGGGTTGACATCTTTGCTGCTTACTGGGAAGCTATAGGCGAAATACTCCGGTGTGAAGATCGCGTTTCAGGTGCTAGCGTCGTTGCAGTCTTCAGTGCCTGGAAGAAGGTTGCCAATGCCCTCATCCGGGGATACTCGGGCCCTGCCGGCATTCCGGCTTGGACATTGCCATGCTTGTACACAGTCGGGAAGTACATGCGTACTTTTGCGATCAATGCCGATCTCGAAGCCGCATCCCAAGGCTCCGCTGGGTTTGGGTTCCAGGATGACATTGCAGCTGATGTTGAAAAGAACGCGAACTTGGAGGAGGCCGCTCGGGTCATCAACCGGATGTTCACTCTGTGTCTGAGTGATAGGTAAGGATGTGATTCGATTCTTGAGTTGTTCTATTGCTAATGAAACCCAGAGCACCCCTTGAAGAGTCCCGCAAGTGGGGTATTTACAACATGACGAACCTCCTATTTAAGACATACTTCAAGGTATCAATTGTCGGCCTCACTGTCGCTAACAAAATGCTAATCTTTCCCCTTCAGATCAACTCCGTCGGCCTTACCAAGAACTTGCTCCGTGCTATCAGCGCCTCATCGACTGATCTTCCCCCTCCCGAGGTTTTCCCCAAATCCCACATTGTCACGTTCGAATATTATGTTGGGGTCATCCACTTCTTGGATGAGAATTACACAGAGGTATTACCAAGTGCTGTGTTCGTGGACTATTACCGGGACTGATTATTTGCAATATAGGCCGAAGAACACCTGACATACGCTTGGAAAATGTGCCATCGAGACGCAACCAAGAATCGAGAGTTAGTAGGCCTCAGCTACAGATAAGTTTCCACTAACCACTATTAGATTGATCCTTACCTACCTTATTCCCTGTCACCTCGTGACCACACACACACTTCCGACTAAGGAGCTTCTCGCGCCATTCCCACGACTTGAGAAGCTTTTCCGGCCTCTGTCGAACTGCATCCGAAAGGGTGACTTGGTTGGATTCGACCAGGCCATGTCTGACGGCGAGGCAGAGTTTGTGAAGAGACGTATCTACCTGCCGTTAGAACGTGGACGCGACATTGCCTTGCGCAATCTGTTCCGAAAGGTTTTCCTCGCTGGTGGTTTCGATGAACCCAAGGAAGGTCAATCTCCGGTTCGACGTACCCGTGTCCATGTGAATGAATTTGCGGCAGCTCTCCGTGTGGGTACTTCTACAAGCGGTCGATCGCGCATCGACATTGATGAGGTGGAATGTTTGCTCTCCAACCTTATATACAAGGTAGGCTGACAAGTATGGTCAATCCGTGAGTGTGCTTACTGACATTTCGCTTCCTCAGGGACTCATGAAAGGGTATATTGCACGTGATCGAGGCATCATCGTCTTGAGCAAGGGAGGCAGCGCTTTCCCGGGCACAGGTGTCTAAGACGTACAGCAACGTGTCGGAACCTCATTTCGTCTAACGCTCATTGACAACTTCCTCGTTAGTTGCCAGTACCTTCGAAGTCTCTAGGTATGCATTCGCCTATTGCTTACATTCATACATGCAGCCATATCATTCGGCACACTAGAATACTCGTCAGCCAACATCACTGCCGAAGACATTTGGCCTGACGCGATGCACATTGCACACCAGCAGCATGATACTTGGTCATCGCTCGGATCGAAGCGCCAGCTTCACCAGTGTCATCCAGTCCACGCTTGCCTAATACGTGAAATACATTAAAATTGGGCTAGCTGGACTATATTAGAGCCTATCTTTACGAATTCACGAATCCATTACTCCGAGGACTTGACAACTTCAAACGTGCTCTCCGCTCTGTAGATATTGAAACATAGTAGTACACGGGTATAAGACACTGCCAGCAGCGATATAGAATGGAAACCGCGCAATTAGTCAAAAACCAACAATCAACTTACCACCCTAGAATCCTGACCAACTCTAACAATGAGTTGTAACAGCCGAACTTTCAACCGATTGACCAGTATAGTCATCCTAATCGTAAACCAAATTAGCACCTTATCCCTCGAAACCCAAATAAAGTAACCTTGGAAACTCACCATATGATTACACAAAGCAACAAAAAGATCGAAAAACATCTTCCCCCCACGCTCCATCTCCGCCTGCATAGTCCCAGAGCGCATAAAAGTGCCCCGCGACCTCACAATCAGCGCAAGGTAATGCGCCCGCAACTTCGACTCCGTATCCGGCGTATTAGCGTACGCGAACCGCGCACTGGCAAGAATCGTGCTGCACTGGATCCCCGTGTGCAGGCCCTGCTTACGCAGCGCGAGACGCTGAAGATGGGGGAGGTTGTATTTTTCCGCTGCGCAGCTAAACATAATCGTTAGTACATATATACTCCGTACGCACCCGTTCATGAACAGAACGAAATTAAAACGAAATCACTTACTAAATCGCCGTATCCCGCAATATCACCCCTCGCGCCCGATGATGAAATACCGTCGCCGTCGCCTGTCCCAATTCCCCACTAGTGTCCGCGCCAACTCCTGCATCTGCGTCCTCCAGCTCCCATGCCTGCGTCCGGCTGTTGTGTCGCAGACGCGGGTAGTAGTCGCCCTTGTAGAGGTACTCGAGGACGCAGGAGAGGACTTCGGCTTGCTCGTCTGGGAGGTCGATGCGCTTGCTGGGTGGTTGGTGGGGGAGTCTGGGTCGTGGCGCATCCGGGTTTGGTGTTTGGGCTGTACAGTGCGCGGCGAAGAAGGGGGATGCGCGGAGGACGGCTTCGTGGGCAGCGAAGAGGCGCTTTTCTGGACCCACGCGGAGCATTACTATTGGGCTTGTTGGGGGTTCTCTGTGTTGGGTTAGCGGTTGGATTTATGGTTTGGTGTAGATGATGAGATGCAGATGCAGATGCAGATATATGCATGCTGTGGGCGGGACTTACGTTACGTCTGGGGGTTTGTCGAATCTTCGACGCTGCTCGAGTCGTCGAGTCTTACTGATCGAGCCTGAGCCTGAGCCTGAGCTATCTCGCTCTTTGTCCTTCTGTGCTCGGTCTCTGGTTCTCTCGCGGGAAATCCTGCGCGACTGGAGCGTGAAAGCTGAAGCCTTTGCCGCGCGGTACTGGCCAGGAATTGGCCTCTCTGGTGCTTTTTTGGACAACATTGCTATTATATTATGGTCTGGATAGGAGATGGGATTGGGAGAATACAGAGACAGCTGCGGATGGATTCAGGGGGCAGATTGGGTACTATTTATAAAAGACAGAGAGTGCAAGCTTCTGTTTGTTACGGAGACAAGTCACATCGTACTTACTGGTATCTTGTCTGTGAAGATTACACGTGGGACGTTTTGTATACGGATGATCTACTGGATAGCCCCAATTAGCCTGCGTAGAAGGGTAGAGCTCAGTGAAAGACGCGTCACAACTAGTTTCAACCGCGTAAAGGGGTTTTATCGAGTCGCCAAATGGGCGCGTGGTCACGGATCTGGGTTTGGCCAATCATATGCCGCCGTTGAGACAAAGGAAATTACGATTTCCTATTTGGGAAGAGTTGTGGATAGTGGTGGATAATTGCCTCGCATTTGAGGCAAATTCGGATCTTCTTTCTTTGTTGGAATTGATACGTCCATTGGACAGCCTTAGAATGGCGATGTTGTTGATTTGCTTATAAAATCTCGCTTGTGTTCAAATTTCAGCTTTGAATGGACTTGCATTGCAATGTCCCAACAGATGAACCCCTGAACGCCGACGCTAAACGCCCTTGACAAGACCCAGTGTTCCCGAAGTTACCCATCCGATTGCCACTTGCCACAGAAAGCCCAGAGATGAGGACAAAGAAAGAAAGAAAGAAAGAAAGAAAGAAAGAAAGAAAGAAAGAAAGAAAGAAAAAGAAGACCTACATTATAGGAATACTTTCATGGCATCCTTGGGATGACTTTCGCTAGGACAATACGGGCATTTGAACCGATTACCCTTGCCCAAGCGTTTCAACGATTCCTGCGCAATGACATGCCCACATGGCATCATCATAGGAGGGTTCTCATCGGTCGCCTGCTCCTTTGACACCGGACAGACAAAGATAGAATGGAAGAGATACTGAGGAGGGAGAGGTATTTCGACCTGGCGATACAAATATTAGCATTTGATACATGCATAGAGTAGCGATTTCCTTACCGGAAGCTCATTTTCGGATGTCCACTCCGTTCGCTTCGACTTCATAATCGTCTGTAGCTTCAATAGCGTCGGCAGAGCGATGGCGCCTGCCGTAGCAGCAATATAAAGCGGCGAGTCGGCCGAAAGGCCCAACAAAGAACAGAACTCGCGAGTGAAGAAGTGAGCTATGTCATCCCAGGCTGAGGTGTTGTTGAACAAAGCTGCATATGGCGACCCGCCCAGGTTGGGGGAGTACGCCATTGCTCCGACTAGCTGCTGAACTTCTCTCAGGTATCGAGGCACAAACACATGGAACTCCTGCCGTGCATACTCGAGCGCAGCCAGCCATCCGCTTGCGGTTCCCTGATTGTTCGCTCCGTCGTGGTACAGCCATACATATTGGAGTCGGCAGAGCTCGAACTCTAGGTTGCTGCCTCGTGCTTCCAGGGCCTCGCGGTTTTCCCTTGACCATTCGATCGCAGGCAGTAAATTCCGGTTCTCTTGTAGTTGTTGTAGGATATAGTACATCGAGGCGAATTGTTTCCGGATCTCGGTCGAAGGTACCTCGTCAATATCGAGCAGGCTGGCGGATGTATTGGACGGTCCACACCCGTTCTGGGGGACTGGATATATCGTCTTTTGCTCGGCAATCTCGGAGAGGAAGGTGGCAGCCACGCCGAACTGGCCTTCGCGAAGGAGATGCATGGCGATGGCCCGGTTAATGAGGGTTTCGTGTGAAGAGAGGCCATCGTCATCGGTGCTGGGCAGTGGTCGATCTTTGAAAAGCTGTTCCCGATGTTAGATGGGTGGCAACGCACGGATGATCAGTATTTCTCAATACCTTATCTAGAGATTTAGTGTACTTGTTGAGGCCACTGTGAGTCTCTTTCAAGCTGTCATTGATAGAGTCAAAGGACGACTTGACCGAGTTCTGAAGGGAGGCTAGGGTGGCTGAGGCAGCGGATGGATCTATGGAGAGACCGATGTCGTCAGTAGAGGAACCTAGCGGGAGCACATTTACGGGCTACTGACCAGCAGCTATGGCGTCGCGAGCAGCTTGCAGTGAGTCAATTGCAGATTGAACATTTTTGATGCCCTGAGAGGCCTCAGTCCTCTTGAGGAGTCGGCTGTGTTCTTTCTGCACTACATCCATTGCAGATGGGTTTCGGTTGACAGGCTCGGAGGTGACTGGAGAGGTTACCGAGCCTCGCCATGTGGAGAACTTCAGATAAGAGCTCTTTATCTTGGCGCCTTCCAAAACGGATATAATATACAATATATTGAGGCAGTAGGAATATTCGTTTCAAACTGATGCAGAAGACAATAGTGAGTAGACAACCGGTCGAAACCACACAGAGAGACAACCTGTTCCGGGTGATCTTCCACGTGATTCAACCCCTCCATCCGGATGAAGAGGGTTTTTGCCCAGGGTACATAGTCGATGAGCATGCATATTCCTTTAATGTTTAATGAATGTGAAATCATACCTATGTAACTGCTAGACATGTATACAAATTACATATGTCCTTGGGGGCTGCAGCCCCCTCATATTGACACCAATCTCGTCGGATTCACTCATTCAACATGTCTCTCCTCCGTAACATGAATATCCGGATCCATAAGTGCTGTTTACATATGTACCTAACCAACCAACTCCAAGGCCATAAACCCCAGAGTCCTCTATACCTTCCTACCACCTCTGATGTGGAAAATCTCTCACGCTCAGTTTTGCCACCTCACACCGCCTTATAAGTACATGCCCTAACTCTAAATGACTTCTGTGAGACCCAACTCCGACAACCTCGGTTATTCATGGCTATCCACGGCTATTGAAGGATATATCATCTTCGGATGATCATTATTCCGATCTCGTCGCCCACCTTTGGTTGCCCCTGCCTTAAGCCACTGGAAAATTATAAATACCTGGTCCTGCCCCCCGAGCTTCCTTCTCTTCTTCTTTTTTTCTCCATCCTAGTGCACGGGTTTTACACGTATCAGTGAGGAGACATCCGAGATCGTGTTTTTGCTAGTTGAAAACTACCAAATTGACTGCTTCAAGTGGGCCTTCGGGAACCTTGGGAATTTTTGAAATACCACTGCCTCAACTCCTTGACTTGGTCTTCGAGTTTGAACTTGATGCTTCGATGGGAGACCTTTTCGGTCACCCTCGAGTATCTTGGAAGTCTTTTCACTACTTGTTACCCATGCTGGTGGCTCTTAGAGAAGAGTTCTTTTATTAGATAGCCCTTAGATTTCTGGTGAAAATTCTTTTTATAAACTTTCGTATCGCGTCTTTGTTGTCATGGAGTGTCGCGTTGGCCTACCATCCGCGTTGTAGCTCGACACCATTGTTAATTTTACCTAGTCCCACCTCTACAGAGTAGTCTCTTGTCCATTAACCGGCCCCTGTAATTTTTTTTCAAAAAATACGGACCCTCGCAAGCGAGGGTCCGCCACCCATATGCAATAGATCACCCAAATGCAACTTTTTTTTTAAATTTACTATTTTCACTTTGATCCACCACCACTCTATCAACCATGCCTAAAACCAATAAACAAATAGAGATTCAGCTAGAGAAAGCTCTCGATTCTCTCTCTGAGCAATCTAAACCTAATATCACGAAAACTGCGCGTGAATTCGCGGTCCCAATGCATCGACTACGCCGGCGATGGAAAGGCGGAAAATCACTTTTTC
>PKQL01000785.1:0-11480 GCA_002916455.1 Penicillium sp. CF05 | reverse complement strand
AACGTAATGGATCATTTAGCTCAACGTCGAGCTTCCCCAGATGGTAAAGGGAGTTTTCTCCGATCAAGTTGAGGAGCAGATTCAGGCCACCACCAAGTTCCGCAAATTGCTTTCTAAGGAGCGCAACCCACCTATCGAGCGTGTTATCGAGACTGGTGTCGTTGCCCGTTTCGTGGAGTTCCTTCGTTCGCCTCACACCCTCGTTCAGTTTGAGTCTGCCTGGGCTCTGACCAACATTGCCTCCGGTTCCGCCCAGCAGACCCAGGTTGTCATTGAAGCTGGTGCCGTCCCCATCTTCGTGGAGTTGCTTAGCAGCCCTGAGCCCGATGTCCGTGAACAGGCCGTGTGGGCCCTCGGAAACATTGCTGGTGACAGCCCTCACTGCCGTGACTTTGTTCTGGGTGCCGGTGCCCTGCGCCCGCTTCTTAACCTCATCAACGATGGCCGCAAGCTGAGCATGCTCCGCAACGCTACTTGGACTCTTAGCAACTTCTGCCGTGGCAAGACTCCCCAGCCTGACTGGAACACCATTGCCCCCGCTCTTCCCGTCCTTGCCAAGCTCATCTACATGCTGGATGACGAGGTCCTGATCGATGCTTGCTGGGCTATCTCTTACTTGTCCGATGGTGCCAACGACAAGATCCAGGCCGTTATTGAGGCCGGTATCCCCCGTCGCCTGGTGGAGCTCCTTATGCACGCTTCTACCTCTGTCCAGACCCCCGCCCTCCGTTCCGTGGGTAACATTGTCACTGGTGATGACGTCCAGACCCAGGTGATCATCAACTGCGGCTCTCTTCCTGCTCTGCTCTCCCTCCTGAGCTCCACCAAGGATGGTATCCGCAAGGAAGCTTGCTGGACCATCTCCAACGTCACTGCTGGCAACTCCAGCCAGATCCAGGCAGTCATCGACGCTGGCATCATTGCTCCCCTCATCAACCTTCTCGCCAACGGTGACTTCAAGACCCGCAAGGAGGCTTGCTGGGCTATCTCCAACGCCACTTCCGGTGGCCTCCAGAAGCCTGATCAGATCCGCTACCTTGTTTCGCAAGGGTGCATCAAGCCCCTGTGCGATCTCCTGGCCTGCCCTGACAACAAGATCATCCAGGTTGCTCTCGACGGTCTCGAGAACATCCTTAAGGTCGGAGACATGGATAAGGAGGCTGGCCAGCCCGGTGAGGCTCGTGTCAACCGCTACGCTCTCTTCATCGAAGAGGCTGGTGGCATGGAGAAGATCCACGATTGCCAGAACAACGCCAACGAGGAGATCTACATGAAGGCCTACAACATTATCGAGAAGTACTTCTCTGACGAGGATGAAGCCGGTGGAGATATTGAGGAGCTTGCTCCCCAGCAGACCCAGACTGGATTCGCTCTCGGCACTGGCCAGCAGCAGCCTGGTGGCTTCAACTTCGGTAACGGCGGTGATAGCATGGATATGTAAAGGCTTGTCTTTTGCGCATGCACTTTCCTCCTCCCTGTATCTTCTTCCATTTTTCAAAATCAAACGTCGAAGCTGCGCTCAGCATATTCTCGCATGGGCGGGGCACCACTGGCTACCGAGAGACCAGATTGCTCGCATACAGCCTCGACGCCTCTCGTGCGGTTCGACCAAACTATTCCTCGGTCTGGCGTTGCCTGTAAACAGTTTCTGGTGCTCGTTTGATTCCCTCATCTTCTCTTGTCACGAATTTCACTTTCCCCCTTCTTCCTTTTTTTTTTTTTTCTTTGATTTCACGATAAACAAGATTCACCATCATGTATCCCCCTCCCCCACCCCTTTAGCATCCTCATACACAGGCGCATTTGTTTGCAGGATCGGTTTTCTCTCTCCAGTTACGTTAATGTCCCCTGACTATGGTGTTCCTTGACGGGGCATTGGTCTCCTGCGCAGGAACTTCCTCGCTGGCAACGGGGGTGTGATGGCATATTTTGCTCGTACCACGCTCATAGTATGCTCAAATCATGCCCCTGAAAATGTTATTGCGTTATTCTCGTGGTACACTTTGCAGTTCCCCAGGAAAAAATGCCAGATTTCATTTGATCAACCTTTTCTTCCTGTAGTTGTATTACAGTAGTATTCTTATCTTCCCTAGACGATTAGTATTTGTATTTCCCTCAAGAGCACATGGATTTGATGCTGAACTTCAAGCTTTCAATGTTAAAATACTAACTAGAAGCTCTTAAGTCAGTGAAAGATGAAATAAATCAAGGTCTACAAGTACCAAAGATGCAGAATTATTTCCTAATCTTTTGTGATGCCATGCGATTTCAAAAATTACAGCAAAGTCCAGAAGGGAATAGATCGAGATCAAGCCAGCGAAGTAGCAGCAAAGCACGTATCAAGAGAAGTGTATAAGATACAGGTTGAAAAGAAGTCCATATCCACGCAAACGAGAGAAAAGAAGAGAGATACAGTTAATTCAAGCCATAATCCATAAAAAAGAGAGAAGAAAGTGGAGGGAGGAAAAAAAAAAGGAACAAGAAAAGAACGAAACAAGCAATGAGACGACAGGAAAGATGATCATTTTGTTCAGGCACACGTTAAAGTAGATCAGTCACCCATGACCTCATCCTCATCAGCCTCAGGCGCAGGGGTGAGTTCCTCGCGCTCGTCCCCATTCTCATGCTCAACCTCCTCGATAAGTCCGCGCGCACGCAGATCCTCCTCATCGTCTTCCTCAACAGGCTCAGGGTGGTCATTCTCATCGTCATCATCGACGTGCTCAGCAGACTTGGAGCCCTTAGCAGGAGAAGCAGCAGGCTTGGCAGGCTGTTTCCCCTTGGCGCGGGGGGCGCTGCGGGGCTTACGCTCTTCCAGATAAGACAGGACCTCTCGGTAGTTGTGGCCAAGCGCGGTTTTATTACGGAGGAGACGCTTCTGCAGGGCGCCGCGCTTCGAGCCGGAGGCGTCGATTATACGGGCGATGATGGCGAGGACGAGCTTGCCTGTCAGCTCGCAAAGACGCTGTTCGGCGATGATGCTGCCGCGGAGGCGATCGTTCATGACTGCTTCGTCTTCGGAGTCACTGGCTTCATCTTCGGAGTCGAGCTCGTCTTCTGAGGCTGGGGCGTCGTCGTCTGCGGGCTCGAGGTTAATTCTTGATTTCTTGGCGCATGTGCGCTCGGCTATGTCGTGGATCTTGGTGATGAGGGCCTGCGTCTCAGGTCCGATTTCATGGATTAGTCCTTGGATTTGGAACAGGACGTCTTCGTCATTGCCTTTGTCTTGGCCGATGTTGCGGAGTGTGCTGAAGAGCGTTTGCAGGTCTAGGTATGTTGTGGTTGCTGTGAAGCGCAGGTCGTCCAGCCCGGAGCGCGTTCCCATGATGTTGACGAGCGTTGAGGCGAAAGTTTCGCGGCTCTTTGTTAGTGCTTCGAAATAGGATGTGCTGAAGGAGGCTTTTCCGTCCTTCAGGGCTGTGGACAGTGCCTGCACCTTCCACATGAAATAGAAAAGCAACGACCGAATACTGCTTGATACCAGCTCGTTCTCCGCCTTGGCGGTATCCTCATCGTCATCTTCGCTGCGCAGACCACGTTCGGCAAGACGAATGAGGGTGTTGAATGGGGCTTCAGTGTTGTCCTTCTTGGACTTTGATCTTGAACCAGGGACGGTTTCGAGAATGGAGGCACAATCTGTGATTCCGGCGAGGTTCGAGATTCGACAGACAGTGTTGGTCAAATCAGTGAGAGTGGGCTCGGATATTGAGCCACCTTCCTGGACGTCCTTCTTCCGAGACAATGCAGCCAGTGCCTCCACCATATCATCCCATAGCTCTTGGACCTTGCCCTCGAGCGCCTCTCGCATCTCCTCGGAGCTCTTGGCGTGCAAGAAAGCGACACTAGCTTCGGCCAGAACATCGTGATCTGAATGAGTCAAGAATTGCTTGTTGATATCATTGAGCAACGAGGTATAAGCCGTGGCGTCTTTTTGTAGATCCTGAATCGTGTTCAAGTCCACAAGGTGTTCCAATCGCAGAACGGCAGAAGCAGCTTCCGGTGTAGACCCAAACTTATTAAGAAGCCCTGGGATGATCTGAGCAAGGTTGTGAGAAAGTTCCTCCTGGAGCTCGGAAATCTTGACTGCCAGAGCCTTGGTCTTGCGCCCACGCTTGTCGATATCAGACTTGGCAATGTCGAGAACACGAAGTTTAACCGCAGCACAGAGCACTTCCAGAAGGATAGATTCTTGTCCCTCCTGCAATTTGTACATGTTCTTTACAACTCCTGCAGTGTCATCTTCAGATGGCGTATCAGTAATTTGAGAGTGGTCATAGAGCAGATAACCAGCCAGCGACGGCCATTGAGAAAGCTCTTCCAGGTGGGGGAAGACAGCCTCAGTCGCGAGAGCAAAGCGCGACTCTACAGCCGCTCCCAGCAATGTATCACGAGACGTTGGTTCTGATTGCTGTTCGTCTTGCTGTGCATCGTAGGCCTGGAACAACTCGGTAAGGCATTTAAACTTGATCCATGAGTGCTTAGGCGATTCATAGTCGTCATCGTCATCGTCAGCCAGCAAATCGGCAATCTCCTCTCCCACTTCCTCGGTGATTGACTCGTATGCATCTTGAACGTTGGCAACAAAGAAGCGTCCGGCTGTTTTCCGAATTCGGGGGTCCAAATCAAATACCAGTCGACCCACAGCGTCAATATCATTTGGCTCGAGTAAACCCCCTTCACGAAGGTGGTTAAGCAACTCAATCGCAATTATACGCACCGAAACGTCAGCATCTTGTACAGCAATCTCAACAATTCGCTGCCGGAATCGCTCAGTGAATGAATGCAAACCAGCAAGGTTGTCACGGTTCTCATAAAGACTCAAAAGCTCAGTCAAGGCGACAAGTCTGGTCTGCGCAACGACATCGGCGAGAGTCCATCCCAGGTATCGCAGATACTGGCCCTCAAAGAAGATTTCTCGGTATGTGCGAATCCATCCGCCTAGAGCTGTCAAACATTCGGCACGGATCTGACCGTCAATGTCCCGGTAACGATGGACAAATACAGTATCGAACCCATCTTGCAGGAACTCGTCTAGACGCTCCACCTTCTGCTCGCCCTCTGATACAGCCTTTTGAATTGCTTCCACGCGACCTTTATTTACCGTCTTCTTTTTCTTCTCACCCTCGAGTTGCTTTCTGGAGGTAGATACGCTTGTCGTCACCTCACGTGCAATATCACACAAAGCATTCATGATTGCGAGGGAGACCAAGGTTGCTGTATGCCGGAATGGTCGGCATTTTGATGTTGACATGGAAGAGATCCAGATCTGAATATTTTCGAGCAGAGTATCGTCGGTGTACAGGATGGAAGAGGCATGGAAAGTTTGGATCAGTGCGACGGTGAATTCTTCGAGAAGGACTGAGAACGCTTTGAATTTCTTCGCTTTGGAGATGATAGGGTATTCGGTGATGCCTTCTGCTTGGTAAAGGTTCTGCAAGTCTCCGATTCGGCCCGGGGCATTGTCAATGTCTTCCACTTCATTAATGTCGATTTCAAGATCGGTACCCGTGCATCGCAGGATGAAGTTGACGAGGTCGCGCATGGCATGACCATTGTTGCGCTGATATTGAGACAACCACTGAGCGGCCACCGTATCGGCATTACTGCTTTTCCCAAACACCTCGGCTGGTTCTAGTTAGTCACAAGGTTGGCTGTATGTAGACAAAGAAAGTTATCACTCACCGAACAATCCGCGTTCGCCCGCCGCAAGACTAGGTCGTACTTTCGGTTTCCGGGGACGGGCAGCGGGCAGTCGGCCATTGGTGGCTGGTCGGAAGGCGAGCTGTCTCCCTAACCCGTTACTTGCGACCTTCGGTTTCTTCGAGGCGTGCGAGCCCTTGGTCTTGGGTTTCGATTTGGATTTCTTAGCACCAGTTCGACGCGCAGCGCGTCGCTTCTCTTTCAATTCCTCCTCATCGGTCTCGTCATCGCCGATATCATCACTGTCGGACTCAGACGCGTCCTCATCACCGTCCTCACGCGCCTCGCCTCGCTTGCGCTTTCCACTGGCAGCTTGTTCTTCGGCAGAATATGCAGTTTGCGAGAATACTTCGGGTCTTCGCGTGTGTCGACCGGATTTGCGTCGGTCTTCGGCGGGGGTCGATGACGGAGCACCAGGGCTTGATAGAGGTGGGTTGTCGATATCCATGGTGTCGGATTGGTGTATTATATGAGCATGCGATCGGATAGATAGGCCTGCAGACCAGATCAATGGGTTTCAACAGAGTTGGCAAATGTTGCTGCAGGTTAGGTCGGGGACGCGCTCGTGCAACGCGCGGGTCTGGTACGACCAAGCAAACAGAAGTTGGTGGGGGATAATGAAGGAAGTCTACAATTTGAGATGTCAAATATTAGCGACACGCGCTCTGACCGTGTTGAGACCAGGTCAATCGAACGGGAGCACTTGGGCAGAAAACGGTCCGGATCTCAGCGTGGGGGAGAGACGCGACATCATGCCTTGAGGCCTGAGGTTGTAGATTATGTAAACGGATAATACTTTGATGCCCTGTAAATCAGGTGTCTATATATATGCATAACTAATTAGTCAAACACTAACTAGATTCTACCTAGGTAGATGTGCAACCTCTCCGTTTAGAATTATCTGTGTTCGATGAATACGCTCCATTAAAATCTAGTAGCATTGCAAAGATAAGTATAAAGGAGGTTCTATTTGAATATGATAGTCCGTATTCAGAAGGATATTCTTACTTGGGAGGAGGATTATTACCATTCTCAGTGTGGCTGTACAATAGTGTACAATAGTGAATGCCAATCTCTTTCCAGACTCCAATATTGTACCATTTACCCCAGTTTACCAGCTTAGGCTGCAGAGATATTAGATTCAAGGGCAGTGCTCCGTTGCCTAACGCTATTTAATGGGTTATAGGGGCACTATAGAAGGGAAATAGGTATAATCCAAGCCCACCTCCAGAGCTATATTCTCTTTCTATTCGGCAATTGAGGTAGGGATATACAACTGTCAGACTAGCTGCTTGACTATGGATCTATAGCAATATACAACATAGTCCCATGATCTCCTTTCAATGCCCAGACTGTCCGATTGTCCGACTGTCAGGCTATAATCAAATAAGCCGTGCAGATCAGCTGGGCAAATGACATAAAAGTGCATTGCCAAGAGGTAACCCTCCCAACCCCCTTCAGGTCTAACGCCAGTGCGGAGATACTCTTTGTCATAGAAACCTCATTCCGTCATTCTCTGCCAGTTATTTCCTCTCCTAATTATGTTCCCGTCCTCATTTAGGGAGCCAAGAGAAGGTGGTTTGAGGATATCCCCCGCTTGACAAGTCGGAATGTGGAGATCCCTGACTAAGGAATCGTCATTTTCCCATTTCATATATCAACTCGCCCCTCGAACTATTCGGACTATACCATGGCCTGGCTTCATTACTCAATATAACAATTATACTATCAAAGGGTTCCTTCTTCAGTCTCTTCTTCATACCTCTAAACCTACTAGCCCGCCACACTTTCTGCGTGTTCGCCTTCTCAAACCACATCCATCATAATGCGACAACCAGCAATGCCCATTCCCTCGCCCTTTCAGTCTTCCATTGCGAAGCCAGGACAGGGAAAGGTCGTCCTCTCTCTCCTCCCACCAAACAATCCCACCCTCACAACCCTAACCTACAAATACCCATTGAAGCTGGTCCCGCGCACCGGCGGCTTCGTCCCGTCTCCCGATTCCTCCACCCTCTCAGAGACATGTCCCTCCAACCCCGTCCACCTTTACCTCCTTACCTATGGCGGCGGGCTCCTTCCAGGTGATCACATCGAAGTATCCATCACGCTCGAGCCCAGGACGCGAATGGTGGTAACAACGCCACAAGGTAGCACCAAGATCTTCAAAACAACCCCCAACAACAGCGGCACAGCCCCAAATGTAATTAAAGGGCACCGCGATCAAATGCCCGCAAACGACCACCTCTCCGACATGAGCCAGCAATCCCTAGACGTCAACATCGGCCGCCAAGCAGCCCTCTGCTACCTCCCAGACCCCTCCGTCCCCTTCCAACACAGCCGCTATGCCCAAGTCCAAACCTTTACCGTAGACGCCACGGCAAAAGGCACCGAGCGCAGTAGCCTCTGTGTGCTAGATTGGGTAACGCAAGGCCGCACCTCGCGTGGCGAGGACTGGAACTTCCAGTTCTGGCGCGGCCGCAACGAAGTCTGGGCCGAAGACGACAAAGGCAAACGCCGACTCCTCCTCCGCGACTCAGTAATCCTGGACGATGAATCCGGAGACCTGGAAGATACCATGTCCGACGAAGAGGAGATCGAAAACGAAAACACATCCTACAGCACCACCCATACCGGCCTAGAAAACCCAGTCGACCTGCCGCCACAAGCACCAGCCGGCCTAACCCCGCTGAATATCATCGCGGAGCGCACGCGTCCACACGGTGTCGTCGGCACACTTATCCTCTCCGGACCTGTGTTCGAGGCTCTTGGTTCGTTCATGCTGAATCAGTTCCAGTCGCAGCCTCGCATCGGCAGCCGCAATTGGTCGGACCATGCGCCGTCGGTGCCTGAGCCTTCGCTTAGTTATAAGGGTGATGTTACGTGGACGGCGGCGCGAGTGCGCGCTGGCTTCGTGCTTGTGAAGTTCGGTGCTAAGGACTTTGAGACTGCGAAGCACTGGCTTGGTGGACTGATTCGGGAAGAGGGTAGTGTTACCCGCGAGTTTGGTGAAGAGGCGCTCTGCTGTCTATGAGATCTGACATCCCACGGGTAGCTACGTTTGGTGTGTTTTGTTCGTGTTAAGGGGGCTATCCGCTGGTCGAGAGCCTGTTGGTGCACTATACGGTCTTTTTAATCTTGTTTTGGGACTGTGTCCTTTCTTCTTTGGCTTATGTATGTGACTTTGATCTGATTTTACTGGAAGCATTATGGCGTTGATGCTGGATATCGGCTATCAAGGGCATTGGGAATCACATCCCAGATTAAGGAATAACGTTACCGGTCCGCTGGATGCAACAGAGACCAAAATTACCATTGTGGTGAATCTGAACCGAAGAATTGTTTTCATCCACACTATTGCCTCTTCAACCTCTTTATTATCAAAGTTGTATCAGTATCAGTATCTCAAAAGCTGCATATGTAGACATTCTGATATTGGACGTATAGCACCAATGAAATATGAAGCAAGTAGTCTATCAAACAAAATAAAGCAATAAGGCCAAAGAAAGTGGCGAGGTATCGTAAATCAGACAAGTAACCCCAACACCAGTCCAATCCAGTCCATGATCCAATATTCCATCAAAAGTAAGAGCGAAAAGAAAGGGGGAAAAGAAAGATATCCACCACCTACCAGTGCATGGCCATCATGGCCACCAATCGAAGACCCCCGTGTTCCAATCTCCCTTAGTAGCATCAACCAAATCATCCACATTCAGAATATCTACACCCTCTTGCGCAAGCACGCGCCAGATATGATTCCGCAGACTGCGAGGCCAGCTCGGTAGTGCCCAGTAGCGCACTTTCAAGCCGTGCTGGTGCGCAACGCGCACCTGGTTGCGGATGCGGTCCATCTGGCCCTGCGTGAAGTGGAAGGGCCAGGGATGACCAATTGACTTTTTGAAAGACACAGAGGCATAGAAGCTGTTCGAGGCGTTAAAGGTGGATGCAGTGACAGTAGTCGGCATGCCAGATTGACCTTGGCCGAGATCTGTGCCCGGGAAGAGGGCTGCGTCTAGTTGGGGGTTGTTGTCTGGCTGCTCGGCTTCAACGAGTTTGTCGAGCGGGGCATCGAAGAAAATATCGCGGTAGGTGGTGTTTGCGATGACAAGGTTGAAGGGTGTGTTTCCCGTTCCGACGACGGTGACGGGGCCCTGTATGACATCGTTGCCGTTGAAGTGGGTTAGGTAGCCGCGGTCACGGAGCGGAGCGAGTTGCTTCGTGACGGCGTGCCAGGTTTCCGGGCCTGCGGTTTTGAAATCGATGAGGAGGATTAGACTCTGAGCCGGGTCTGTGTCGAAGACTCCATGCGCAGGGCTGTCGCCTCCCTTGTTGAATTTGGTGGTTGGGTTCTGGCGCTCGAGGATGGTTACTAACGGGGTAATGTACATCGATTGTAGGGTTAGGTGCTCTGTTAGCGACGGTGTGGTGTGACCAACGTAGAGCTCGTCGTCAAAGAGCCAGACGTCGGCTTCGACGCCTATGCATCCCGCTTGCAGTGCGGAGTACAGTGGCACCCGGCGCCAGTAGTCGTTGTGGGAGTGGCAGCCAACGGGAACGATATCGCGCGAGATATCGGTGGGCCAGCGCGTTTTGTCTACGGTGCTGGCGTTGTTGGCGCTGGCTAGCCAATTATGAACTGCGCGGTCGTATTCATCTGGAAAGAATGAGAGGACGATACCACAGGCGATGGAGATGAATTGGATGATGCCTCTGTTATCGGTGATAGGTCAGTGGGTCTTCCTCGTAGACATGACTTGTATAGTTCTTAGAACTCACAGCATGATGAATATTCCGATAATTGCAAGCCGTAGACCATGTAAGTATCGCGGTCGACAGTATCGCTTCCGCTTAGATGGGTCTTCTGACAGCCAGAGAGACGTTGTAGACCAAGCCAAGAGTTGACTCCATGAACGGGTCGGATACCCCACTCTCTCAACGGAGTCATGTACATTGAGCTTCGGATGTTCTGTATCTAGTGAGTCCCTGTATGGATCGAAATGAAGGCTGGACATTGAGCTCTGGGAAGGGAAAGAATTCATCGTTGATCTCAAAATATAACATAGAGGGATAAAAACCCTTGGGAAGCAAAGGGACTCTCTAAAATTGGATGGAATAAGCGGTGATTGGAACCGTGGGACTGTCAAAGGCAAAGTTGCCCAGTTGGTTACATCTTCATGACGAACCTTAGAAGTCCCTTGGAATATACACGTGCGGGATTGATGATGCTGATTGATTGAGACTTGGAACAACTTTGGAACAAATAAAAGATATTTCCTGAATCGCTTTCTATATACAAGTACACAAATTCACAAATGCAAACCCCCGAACACCCATAGGTTCAGATGAACACACTTTTTTTTGGTAGATTTACTCCTGAAGAGTCTTGACATACGTAACAGCCCGTGCCTTGACCTCCTCAACCATCTTCTCGTCTCCATTAGCAGCAGCCAGACCCTCCTCAAAGGAAAGCCACTTCTTAAACAGGAAGCGGGCTTGCTTAGGCTTGACCTTTTTGCTAGCGTCCACGGTAACGGGTCCCTTCTTGGAACTCTGTAGGCCAAGGACGCGCTCGAACAGACGGCGCACTTGCTCCGCATCACCGACCTTGATCTCAAGGTCCAGGAGCACGTTCCACAAGTCAATACGCTTAGGGAATGAGGACAGGAGACCCTCGAAGACGGTACGGCCGCGCTCAACGTCTCCGTTAGCGGAGCGGAACTCGAGCTGGGCGAACTTGGAGGTCGTCTCAACGTGGGTGTGGGCAGGGAGGGACTGAAGGGCAC
>PKQL01000784.1:0-11490 GCA_002916455.1 Penicillium sp. CF05 | reverse complement strand
AATCTCATACGTTCTTTAGCGTGCACGTAGCGCTCTCACACGATTATCAGACCAATTTAGCTTAGTAGTGTCATTACTTAGAGATGCTTTTATCTTCCTAAGCAAATCTATAAGACTAATTTAGATAATATAAGCAATACACGGTACACGGATAATAGTAGAATCAGTGCTCGATTAGATAGACCTTGCCGAGTCATTCATAGCTTAAACTAGTGTTGTATTGTTCGAGGCGTTATTAGTGGTAATTATAAGTACTCGATTAAGAATATTATACTTTTATAGTATTCGAGTAATAACTWYACTAAGATTCGYACTAGAATAGGTGCTAGAGAGTGGCTYAAAGCTAAGAAGAACCTCTCRGTACTCCCACTCTTTATCTAAAAAGTAGCCYRTRACTACYATAAATRCCTACTAAAATAGCGATATCTAATAGTCTAGTGTAAGAGAGAGCTTTACCTTTAGTGGTAGAGTTTRAAGTAGTCTCTCTTAATATTYATTAAYAAAGCCCTTTAGCCGCTYAYRGATAGTGCGTCGTRAAGGAATAGCGGGTGTAGTTAGAGTAAGACGTGCATATTTAATAACATTAGTAAACTCCTAATGTTTAAGGAACAAAAATGGAAGATATGATATAGTGATAAGATTCAACAGCTTCTACTCCTAAATATCCTATAAGAATATAAGAGTTAATGTATTCGATACCTATATATAGGTTAATAAAGAAGATATTATTAGGAAAAATGACATATAGCTATCTTAAGTAAAGTTTTGATATTTAGCATTCTTGACGCGAATTTGGTATAAATGACCCCCTTCCTATACTTATTTATAGATAAAGTGCCTATATAAGCAGCTACGGGATGATTAAGAACCTTTCGACACTATTTGTATATCACACCTAGCTTTCTATCTTTTGTATTCGCCACTTGATTAAAAGAGTTCTAGCATTTAGCTTAATAGCGTGTATCCTAGTTAATACGCTTAGACTTCCTAAATTCTGTCTAAAGCCACCATTTAATAAACTCCTTACTTATTATACCACTATATAGGGCGAAGGAATTGATACGGTCGGGATTAAGTGTCGTGATAGAGGGAGGTAAAGATAGACGTTATAAAGGGCTTAGAGGAGCGAATCGAGAATTATCGTATGCCGATATCAAGGTTTAAGGGGTTGTAAAGGGAGTATCGTCTAGAATAAGATATTAAAGAGTGTCTAACGGTGCCCCCTCGTAGTTTAAGGAAGCATAAGTGTTAGAAAACTATAACATACTTAATATAGATATATAAATAGAAAGATAGTAAGGAGTAGACGACCTATAGTCAATTATTTTCTCTAAGTCAAGTGCGAGAGGCGCAAATGTACTATTTGCTAAGTTAATATATCGTGTTCCTAAATAWGCTATTATTATTGGTTAGTTTATTAAGGGTTATCTATAGTAAACCTCAACGAAYCTTATAGACCCTCYRTRACCCTCGTTCTAACCCTTAACGAACCTTATAGACCCTCTATAAACCTCATTTTAACCCTTAGTGAACCTCTTAGACCCTCYACGAACCTTATTCTRACCCTTAGTGAACCTCAGACCCCTAATAAACGTTTTRATTAACAYAACACATATTACAGATATATATTTCTACTCTATTAYAGACTRATAACTTCCACTACCTATTRTACCTCTTTCCTATAGTCGTATAATATAAAAGAAGTACTAAACTAATAGAACCATTATCGAAAAACAATATTATAAAAACATTTAGGATATTCTATAACTTTGATACTCAAAAGTCAGTCTTTATGGTCTAATAGACAAAATAGGTGTAAATAATAGTATTTTATYAAGATAAGTAAGCAGTTTTATCCACCTACATTAGGTTTAGCGCTGGAAATTTATATATCCGAGGGTCGCTGCGGGTCATRGAGGGTCACCCGTATGCGACCCTCATAGAACTAGGGTTAGGGTCAGGGTCGCTCATGAGCGACCCTGACCCTCGGAGGGGCGGGTGGAGGGTCTAAGGTCATGGACCACCCGGAGGGTCACTGCCAGGTCTACTAAAGACAGAAGGAGGAGGGATTATAGAGATAGACTATTACCAGCCAGATCTTCAATGAAAAGAGCGCATTTCAACTAAAATACTAAGTATAGAGAAGTAAAGGAAAAGGAAGAAAGGATCCTCCAGGTCAGAGATCCTTTGTGCGTGGGGTCCTGTCACATGCAAACAACAACTAAGGCGGAAACCTTTAGCAGAAACCTCCTTAGATCGTCACATAACCCCCGGCTGAAATTACATTCAGTCTCTAAATGCTAGTTTGTCGTCATCAGCATTATCCTCGAGCATGATTTCATCTCTCGCTGCATCAATCCAATCCTATAAACGCGTAGGAGGACCAGGCTTTAAAGGGTACCGGTCGTGGAAATCTTAGATCTTCTACGGAGCATACTTAAAGTTCCCTATAGGATACTATTATAGATCGAGATCGTGACCGAGCCACTAGACACGATACTACAGCTTCCGGTAATATGTTCTTGAATCTAGGATCTTGTCAACCTCCCACTCGTCTTCTTCAGAAATCTTAATCGGTGGTGGCGGATTAATATGTTGCCCTCGAAGGGGTTCTAATGTCGTCGCCTTCCGGAGTTTGCTTGGATTGAACACTAGATACACTCGGATCGAATTAGGTAGGTCGATCCGGTATACATTTCTAACCTTCTCGAGAATCTTATATAGACCACTAGCAAGATGTGAGAGCTTTCGACTAGGCCGATCTAATATCTAATCCTTTATTGTTATAAAAACGTAATCTCTGATATTAAAGTCTTCTTCCCGCCGTCGCTTATTTGCCTATTAAATCATTTTCTGTTAGGAATCGGCAATCTGCTGCTTTATCTTATTCTAGATATTATAAAGCCGGGTCAACATATTAACGGCTTCTTATTCATTCTATATCATAGTTCCTTAGTCTCTCTAATCAAATGATATAGAAGGTTTATATCCCCGTTCAATAAAGAAAGGTGACTTTTTCGTTATCTCCTATAGAAGAATCGATGCTACAAAATCAACCATTAGTAAACACTCTAACTAGTTGTCCTGGTTAAATTCCACGTATAGCCTTAGCCTTTGTGCTATATACTAATTCGCAATCTCACTCTAACCATCGGTCTAAGGATGATAAGCTATAGAAAGCTTTCTCTTAATTCCTAGGATTCGATAGAACTCCGCCTAGAATTTAGAAATGAACTAACCACCCCGGTCTAAAATAATACTATTAGGTATACCCACACTCCGGAGCATATGATCGATAAAGAGTCTTACTATTTGCTTCGCTATTGTCTCCTTATAACACGGGACTAAGATTGGTCTTTTGCTGAAACGATCTACTACCACGTAAACTACGTCGTAGCTATAGCGATCTCTAGGGAAAGAACGGAAATCTATTACAATATGCTACTAAGGTCTTTTAGGGATTGGGAGTGGGTGTAGGAGTCCTAGGGTCCGATTATGCCATAGCTTGATTCGTTTACATATTAGATAGTTGTGGACGTATCTCTCTATATCCTTTACTAGTTCGGGCCAATAGTATCTTATAGAGGTCATCTTCTTTAGCTTTTCAATACTAGGATAAGCTATTAACGGTTGTCGGTGTATGTCGTCGAGTAATCTAGCTCGTAAGTCACCTTCATTAGGAACTTTAAGTCGATTCTCGAAAAGGAGAAGTCCATCTTATATGGTCCACCGATCGTCACTTCCGTTCTTAGCGATCTAGCGGAACTCTATCAGTTCTGGGCTCTGCCTATTAGTATGCTTCACTCGTTCTGTGATCTCCTAACGTTGTGAGTCTTCTATATTAACGGGGCTTATCACGGCTTCTAGTCGTACGCCTTCTTCTAGACATTCTGTGGGTAAAAGCGTGATCTGTCGACTATTGTCCGTGTATAGGGTTTCCTTTCGCGATAGAACATCTATAACGATATTTTTCTTACCAGGTCGGTACTTGATTAGGAAATGGAATTAGGAGAGGAATTCACTCCATCTCATTTATCGCTGATTCATCTATTGGGTCGTTATAAAATACTCTAGGGACTAGTGATCTATAAGAATCTCAAAACGATCCTTTCGGGAGAGTCCTTCGAGTTTAGGTCGCCATTCCTATAGGGCGCGGATAATGGCTAAGAGCTCCTTGTCCCGTATCTTATAGTTCATTTCTACGGATTATATTATCTTTAAAAAGAAAGTAACTAGGTGCCAGAAATCGTTATCTTCGTAGTATTGTGAAAGAACTACACCGAGAACTCTATCTAAGGCATCTGTTTCCACTCGGGTCCGACGGGCGGGGTCGTAATAACGAAGAATAGGTGCGCTAGTCAGTTTCTCTTTAAGAAGTTAGAAAGCTGCTTCATAAAGTGGGGACCAATCATAGGGGACATCTTATCGGGTCAAACGGTGTAAGGGCTTCGAGATTACGCTATATCCGCGGATAAAACGTCGGTAGAAATTGTAGAAACCAAGGAACGACTATACTCCCTTCACTATCGATAGGGATTTCTATGATCGAATCATAGTGATCTTTTCTAGGTCGACTACGATACCATCGGTGCTTATAATAAAACCAAGGAACTTTATCTTAGTAACAGCGAATTCGCACTTCGATAGTGCCACCTAGAGACCTACCTTCTATAGACGAGATAGCACCTCTCTTACCTACTATCTATACTCCTCGATAGTTTCACTATAAATCAGGATATCGTCCACAAATACAATAGCGTAGTCATCCATACACTCCTTCAGAATGCTATTTATAAATCGCTAGAAAGTGGTAGGCCCATTTATCAGACCGAAAGGTGTGACCTTATACTTAAAAGATCTATATCTTATACGGAAGGTGGTAAGATCTTCCGCTTCTAGTGTTAAACGGATTCGGTGAAAACCTTATCGAATGTCTAACTTCGTGAAAAACTTAGCCTTGCTAGTGCGTTATAGAACCTTATCAATTAGAGGTAAAGGGTAGCAGTCTTTTTTCGTAATAGCATTTAACTTTCGGAAATCAACATAGAAGCGGAGACCACTACTAGGCTTCTTCGCTATAAGAATTAGTGAGGCATATAGTGCAGCACTTAGAACGATAAATCCTTTATCGAGATTCTTAATAATATACTATTTTACGGCTTTCAACTCTTCGAGAGAGAGTTTATAGAGAGGACAGTATCCCAGTTAGGCTTTAGCTTCGAGAATAATATTATAATCCACTCCAGGTCTATATAGAGGCAGTTTATCTAATCTCTTCTTTAAGAAGACCTCGGCAAGGTCATAGTATTCCGTTAGCAGCGTTCTCTTGATCTCATCAAGCTCGAGATCTTTTTCGACAGACAATTTTATAGCGAGAACCCGATTAATCTCACAAAGTGAGGTTACGAAGATCTCAACTCCGCTCTCTAGGTCTCTTTTTATCTTTAATCGTAGTCTGTCGAATCCGGCTCCGCCAATAGCACTAATATCGATAGGGGAAAGTGGTGGTTCTACATTCTGTCCCTTTTCATAGGAAAGTGGGACATCAGGTATTTCCTTATTAATATTCCGGATCATTTTCCTCTATTCCTTCACCTACTAGTGCCCGTATTGTCGTTCGCGGGTATAAGAGTAGACATCTCTCCGGGCCTTATCAGTTTATTAAGACTGCTCTAGAAGACGATCTCGACGATCTGCATCTTCCTAGTGGGCATCATCCTACGGAGATCTCTATAGAATAGCTTTCGGTGTCGGGATAGAGATTTTACTTGCCACTTCGTCGAATAACGTTCTCTTATCCGGCTAGATCATACGGTATCGTCGGCAGTCTAGGAGGACGTCGTGCTCTATAAACCACATTCGTCCTAGGATCATATCGTATCGTCCGAGATCTGCAATTAATATAGGAATCTACCGTTATATTCTTCTATTAATATAGATTATAAGAATAGCGGTATAGCGTATTAGTTCTGCTAGCTTACCGTTAAAACCTCGTACTAGACATTCGCGACTTAGTCGTTCCACTCTGATCCTAAAACGCTTGCCTAATAATAGGATCGTTACTAAATTAATAAAAACATATCCGTCTACTCTAGTGTCGCTAAGTGCTAAAATAGAAAATGAGCGTCTATTATATATTAGCTAAGTATTAAAAACTAAGCTATCTCTAGGACCTCTAATTAACTTTTATAAATCCAGCGAAAATAATGACACCTTTCTTCCGCCTAGGAGGGAGACTTCGCCTAGGCATGGGCTTTTCCCGAATCGGTATCGGTATCAGCTTCGAGTTCCACGATCTTATTAACACGGGGCGTGGGAGTAGTGGGAATAGTGGCCACGGCTGTAAGAGTCGGTTTCTTCTTCGGACATTCGCGAGTTATATGTCCCTACTCCTTACAATAGAAGCATCGTCCTTCTCTCATCAAAGTCTCTCTCTTAGTAGGCGACATTCCGGTGTTATTAGTACTTCCCTCACGCTTCACACGAGAAGTGTGTGTCTAGTTTGTCGTTGTCGAGGATGCACCGCCACTTCCACCTAAGATAGCTGCCGTGGATCGTACACGGGAAGTGGACTTTGCTTCTTATTGTAGACTAATCTCGTGGGACATACTCTAGCAATTCTAGGTAAAAGTACCGAACGAGACAGATTCCTGATTGACTACCCACATAACTTGGCTTTGAAGCAGGTAGGGGAGCTTGGWGTACAAGTCTCGCTTCCGGTTTTCGATCACAACCGCAGCCTCTTCAGCAAGCTGCATGAATTCCGCGAGGAAATCAGTGAAACTATCCTTCGGCTTTATCTTAAGCTTGTGGTATATAGTGTAGGCTTCGGCACGTCGGTTCGGGTTAGCGAAAACGGTCTTTAGGTAGAGAATGATATCTTCGGCGTCTTCGTAGGGGGTGCTAGCGTCGGCACTCATCCGGGGAGCAATATGTAACTAGGCTTTACCCTTATAACGGCTCTAAATATAGAGCTTGCGATAAATAGGTAGGGGATAATGGTCGGCATTAGCTTCAAGTTTCTAGCGAATCACGGTTTCCTAGGTTTTAAAACGGACCTCCTTCCTATCGTTCAACATCGGGGCGTTAGGCATCTTCGTAGTCTTACGACTAGTAACGGCCTCTATAATCGGTGCGCCGGAACTAATCTGATTTTAAACATTTATAAGGCGAAAGGCAAGATCACCACGCTCACGAATTGTAATATCCCGATAAGCAGTGGCTTCGTTACGCTCCTAAGTGAGTGTTTTAATCAGAATCTCGGTTTCAATTTTTTCAGCCTAGAGGATGGTCACTTTATCCTTAAGTTGCTAGATCTTGTCCTTCAATTTCTTATGATCGCGAGCGAGTTTATAGAACCGCTCCTTACTCGGGGTCCGGTGTAGACGTTCGCGGATCGGGGATTCATCTTCTTCATCATATTCACTAGTGTTAACTAGTCTCTGCGGATCGGGAGTCGGGGTGTTCGGATTGAGAGCGGCGACTGTCTCTTGCTTATGACTTTCATCATCTTCAAGTACGATAGTAGGCTGCTTGCCTCGGTTCGTCGGTGGGTTTCTTTTCGATCCGGCCATTTTGATTGGTCGGAGACTTCGGTTCGGGATCGGGATCGGGGTCGAGGTCTTGGCTGTACGATGCCAAGGAACGAAAGTGGAGAGGTGATAGGGCCGAGACCAATCACAATGATGGTCTGTACGGACGTGCTGTCAAAGAAATGGGAGAGGTACTTAGTATTATGTTACCAGCCAGATCTTCAATGAAAAGAGCGCATTTCAACTAAAATACTAAGTACAGAGAAGTAAAGGAAAAGGAAGAAAGGATCCTCCAGGTCAGAGATCCTTTGTGCGTGGGGTCCTGTCACATGCAAACAACAACCAAGGCGGAAACCTTTGGCAGAAACCTCCTCAGATCGTCACATAGACGAAGAGAAGGTAAATCTACTCCGTAAGGTATTCTTCCCGTAACCACTAGAAGTAGATCTCTCCGATATATAACAAAACCACACTAGCTATCGAGAGTAGTACTAGCTACCACTAGTAAACGATACCGAAGTAAGAGCTATAATTAAAAAGGCACCACCCGATAGACCTGGCAGTGACCCGCGGGTGACCCTCATGACCCTCGGACCGCCCCGCCACTAGGGCGGTTCGAGGGTCCAACCTTCCGACCCTGAGGGTAGTCCACCTAGGGGTTGGACCCTCGGAGGGTGACCCTCAGGGTCACCCGCGGGTCGACAAACAGGACAAACAGGCAAATCTCGTGATATACATAATTTATATAGATTTGCCTTATATTTTTGAGTATCTCAATTATAGTAACTGAACTTTAGAGAATATTTTATAATCATATAATGTTCTAAGGTTGTAAAAGCTTTTAAAGTATATTCTTGATTCTAGTTTCTATCTACTATATATCTATCAAGCCTTCTTAATACCTTTCGAACTCTTCTAGATGATCGAGGAAGAGGAAGTCCACTATCTTCATCGATATCATTCTCTGGATTAGATTGTATCTTATCACCTTCACTTAGTGTGCCACTTCTTTATCTCCTCCCGAGAACAGTATTTAGGGATGGTTATAAAACAGGCAGTGATTAGGTTTGTCTAACCACATCTTCCTTAGTATCACTAATTGGTTTAAATAAGGTAGTATCTATACTACTTGCCTCTATTAAAGCTGCAATCTCTTAGGAAGTGAGATACTCCTAGAGAATCAGCCGCTAGCTCTCCTACAGATTAAATCTTATTGTATATATAAATATCATAATATCCTAAATTGTCTTCGGCTTTAGTGAACCTCGTCGATAATAACAAATATCGCGCGCAGAGTTAAATAGCCGCTCTACACCTACACTAGTAGCTGGAATAGATATAATATCATAGATAATGCTTACAAGAATAGGCTATTTATAGTAGCTATCTTTCTAGAAAGCACGAGGTGATAAACGCTATAGTGCTAGATTTATACAAAAGTCAGTTAGATATAACGAATAGAGATATATACTAAGACTAACTAGAATCAAGATATTAAGTTAGCTCATCCTCATTTAGAGTACTAAACTGTAGAGAGTCATTCAACTCTAATACAGACTTAAGCTTAGATATTCCAACTCTTGATGATAGACTATTTAACGATAACTGACTTTGCCTAATGTTGAGCTGCTCCTTATAGCGCTTAACTTAGGTCTTAAGACTGCCTCTATAAATATCCTTCTAAGAAGTTTTAGTAGGATCTTCGGATTCCTATTCCTTTATAGAAAAGAATTGGAGCTTTTGAGATAGAGACAAAATTGTACTAATAGCATAAAGATACCTATTAATACTATCTGTGTCTTTATAGTATTTTAAAAGCTTTTCTAATGCAGCTTTAAGTGTAGATTGTATAAGTTATTTCTAAGGAACTTTCTTCCGTCTTAGCGCAGCAATTGCACGCTTAAGATAGTTAAAAAGACGATTATATATCGTAAAAATAAGATGAATACTTAAGTCTTTAGTCCGTGATACAAGACTAGTGAACCTAAAGAATAGCTCTAGAATAAAAAGCAGATACTTAATCTGCCTCCATTCTCCTAAGCTTAGTGCAAAATAAGGCTGCTCGTACTGTGAGTAGAAGGTATTAAAGACTAATTGTAGCCTCTTTGCCCGTCGAAGCATTAGAAAGGTTAAGTTCTATCGTGTTCTTATATCCTAGATTAGAACAAGTTTAGGCTCCTAATCTTAAAGGGAATAGAATRTATCTYRGCGCTATAGGCTTRYATTAATATAAATAGCAAGACTCCGAACCTATATAGGAGATTAGTATATAGAAGTAATATTAAGGAATTAGCTTACCTTATTAAGGGTATCTRYAATCTCATACGTTCTTTAGCGTGCACGTAGCGCTCTCACACGATTATCAGACCAATTTAGCTTAGTAGTGTCATTACTTAGAGATGCTTTTATCTTCCTAAGCAAATCTRTRAGACTAATTTRGATAATATAAGCAATACACGGTACACGGATAATAGTAGAATTAGTGCTCGATTGGATAGACCTTGCCGAGTCGTTCACAGCTTAAACTAGTGTTATATTGTTCGAGGCGTTATTAGTGGTAATTATAAGTACTCGATTAAGAATATTATGCTTTTGTAGTATTCGAGTAACAACTTCACTAAGATTCGCACTAGAATGGGTGCTAGAGAGTGGCTTAAAGCTAAGAAGAACCTCTCGGTACTCCCACTCTTTATCTAAAAAGTAGCCCGTGACTACTATAAATGCCTACTAAAATGGCGATGTCTAACAGTCTAGTATAAGAGAGAGCTTTACCTTTAGTGGTAGAGTTTRAAGTAGTCTCTCTTAATATTYATTAATAAAGCCCTTTAGCCGCTTAYRGATAGTGCGTCGTAAAGGAATAGCGGGTGTAGTTAGAGCAAGACGTGTATATTTAATAACATTAGCAAACTCCTAATATTTAAGGAACAAAAATGGAAGATATAATATAGTGATAAGATTTAACAGCTTCTGCTCCCAAATATCCTATAAGAACATAAGAGTTAATATATTCGATACCTATATATAGGTTAATAAAGAAGATATTATTAGGAAAAATGATATATAGCTGTCTTAAGTAAAGTTTTGATATTTGGCATTCTTAACGCGAATTTGGTATAAATAACCCCCTTCCTATACTTATTCATAGATAAAGTGCCTATATAAGCAGCTGCGGGATGATTAAGAACCTTTCGACACTATTTATATATCACACCTAGCTTCCTATCTTTTATATTCGCCACTTGATTAAAAGAGTTCTAGCATTCAGCTTAATAGCGTGTATCCTAGTTGATACGCTTAGACTTCCCAAATTCTGTCTAAAGCCACTATTTAACAAACTCCTTACTTATTGTACCACTATATAGGGCGAAGGAATTAATACGGTCGGGATTAAGTGTTGTGATAGAGGGAGGTAAAGATAGACGTTATAAAGGGCTTAGAGGAGCGAATCGAGAATTATCGTATACCGATATTAAGGTTTAAGGGGTTATAAAGGGAGTATCGTCTAGAATAAGATATTAAAGAGTGTCTAACGGTGCCCCCTCGTAGTTTGAGGAAGTATAAGTGTTAGAAAACTATGATATACTTAATATAGATATATAAACAGAAAGATAGTAAGGAGTAGACGACCTATAGTCAATTATTTTCTCTAAGTCAAGTGCGAGAGGCGTAAATGTACCATTTGCTAAGTTAATATATCGTGTTCCTAAATAAGCTATTATTATTAGTTAGTTCATTAAGGGTTATCCATAGTGAACCTTAACGAACCTTATAGACCCTCCGTGACCCTCGTTCTGACCCTTAACGAACCTTATAGACCCTCTATAAACCTCATTTTGACCCTCAGTGAACCTCTTAGACCCTCCACGAACCTCATTCTGACCCTTAGTGAACCTCAGACCCCTAATAAACGTTTTGATTAACACAACACATAACATATTACAGATATATATTTCTACTC
>PKQL01000783.1:0-11507 GCA_002916455.1 Penicillium sp. CF05 | reverse complement strand
TTGACCAATTTGACCAGATTGACCAGATTGACCAGATTGACCAGATTGACCAGATTGACCAGATTGACCAGATTGACCAGATTGACCAGATTGACCAGATTGACCAGATTGACCAGATTGACCAGATTGACCAGATTGACCAGATTGACCAGATTGACCAGATTGACCATATTGGCCAAGCGACCAAGTGACAAGTGACCAGGTTGACCGGGCTGTTCATGTTGTTGAAAGAGACCAGCAATTTTGTGAGGCTATTGTGTCATAACATCTCACCCGTTAAAAAAACGGTCAATTCCGAGCTTAATTGTCACTAAGTTTCAAAGCAAGACCCCGTCATATTTCGCATGTAGTTCATTCAAAAGTACGATATTCATGCAATCTCCGACGCTCCGACCAGACACAGGTCTTTCACCTGCCTTGCGTGTAGATCTGAACTGTATTCAACGACAACGCTACTATGAATCGGGCTCAGTGGGGCTTTTGGTACATTTGGAGAAAGCGCAAACCCTGCTTGGCGATTGATTCATTTCCTGATACTACCACAAGCTTCGCTCTTTCACTCTATGCTTTCTTTTTTGTTCATTCTATTGTTTCATCTCATATTATCTGATTGACCGATCTTGTGCTTTTGTTCCGAAGTTGCCCGATGCCAACTTGGAGACTCAGGGTCACTCATACTGTACTTCTCCAACGATCAATGGCACCTGTCACGGGATCTATCTGGTTCTTTTTTGACTTGGATCTTTAAGAGAGCAATCTTCCTCATTGGGGAGAGAACTTAGTCTACACTCCTTGTCTCAGAATTTTTCACGCCCTTTTACTTGGTTTACTACAAGTACAACAACAATGGGCATTCAAAGGGCGCTGCCTAATAGTATCACTCCAAGATATTCAGACCGATTGTCTGAAATATTTTCATCGGGCTCTCCTGAGCCAAGCAATATCTGCAGCCCGTTAAATTCAACTACCGGCTCTGTGGATGTACAATCGGACGATGAAGGCAGTGATACCTCGATGGATGAATGCAGTGATGAAGAGGATGCCCATGGGCAACACACCCTCGAAGTTGAAAGCCCAGTTGAGCATCAACACCAAAATGTTGAGCCTCCGAGCCCTCGGTACCCCACAGACTCGACATCGACAATGATCGAGTGTATGGCAGAGTGAGTATCTCAACCCATCTCCCAGGAATCATCTCCGGTTCTGCTTGCTAATATGTCTTTCTAGATTGGATGTGCGAGTGCAGTAAGTGTATACGCTTATCAAAAAAGACATTATTCACATAGTAATTTGCTTCAGGTCTGTTGAGGACTCTCTCGTGAGCCAAAATCTGTGGAATAGCGAAACGCACCGAAAGGTGGTATACCTCATGGATATCATCGAAACGATGGGGAAGGATATGGCTGCATTGAAGGAACAGGTTGAGAGGGCAATGGCAGGGATAAAGAAGGTCGAAAGATGGGACGCCTCAACCGCCCATTGCAGTGAGTCGGGCGTTGCCATCATTCAGGATTGAGTACTACAAGGGCGCTGAATATTCCAACATTGAACACAAAGTATTTATTAATCCATTGATTCGTCTGCCAATCGCCTATCCCCTAGTATATTTAGGCTCAAAAAAATAGACGGCGAAATGGAATTTACCTGGGAATTACTTCTCACCGTGGGGCAAATTCTGTTCCAGCCACGTCGGGTGTGATTGCCCCGTATTGGCTCACTGACACAAAGTATATCAAGGTTAACCGCATGAGACAAGTATATTCCATGGTATATTGGAGAACTGATCTAAAATTCACCGTTAAGCTTTTTTTCTCGATCTTTATGGACTGGTCTCGATGCCAGAAAAGCTATGCGATTTGTCCGGGGAAAGCTCAATAGCTTCCGGGTTGGACCACGATCACCGTTGGCGATATCTCCGGCAGTGGTCTCGAACCCACGCATGGTAGATCATTTCCGCAATTTTCATGCTTGTTATCGTTTTCATCGCTTGGATAAATTGATCCGCGTCCCCTTTTAATCTCGCGTCTGTAATCAAGTAATCCACTCAGTAATCCACTCAAGGGGAGAAAATTGACTCCACTCGCGTCTCCCTGCTATCCCGCGTCTCCACGACATGCGCAAACCGCCTTTTAGCAATTGATATGTGGATCCAATAAGCCAATCTCATTGATGGATGCGAGTCAGCTTAGTCTTTTTGCCGATAAATAATGATTTTCTCTGGCCTGCTTTTGCCAGATTGGCTGGAGATGGCCGCTTTTGTCCAAATGGTGATATCTGAGTTTTGTACGCCCAAAATTGGGGCTTTCGAGGGCGCACTTCTAGCAGGGATAAAATCAAGCCTATGGACTGCGCGAGATTCCGCTTTGCCGTGGATCTAAAGTGCTTCCTTCCCGACTTGCAAAGGAAGCTTTATTCGTATTGACATTTAACCAATTTGCGCTACTACTTAAAAATCTGTAGGCTCTCACAAGGAGAAACACATAAAGAGATCATGAGGGGACTGTGCACCATGCATGCCATATAAAAATTATGATCCGTGCCGACAGGGGCGGCCCGGATCGGATCTTCTGGCGCGCAGTTGGACACTAAACCAAATCTAGTTCAAATTACCGGCCACAGTATTTATTTCTGGCATGAGATGCGCGCCCTACCGCCGTTCGTCAACCCTCTCGATTCTAGTGCGACATCATTCTCTCGTCTGTATCAATGCTAGCCATGGGTACTCCCTTTTTTTTTAAAAAAAAAGGTAGGCTACATGGCCTAGAGAATATCTATCAATGCAATTACTCTATACCAGCATAAACCAAGGACTGGGAAAGGCTATGGAGTGTGAAAAGTAACAAACATATCGCCCGACGGTAGACGCGAGGGAAAAAAACGGCGAACGGGATCTGCAAATCGACGCTAGCCCACTTTGGAATGGATCCTCCGAAATGCCTTTGCGACAATGACAAATAAATAAGAAATTCACCTCTAACTCAAAATTTTCTGAAGCTGTTTTACAACCTGGGAATACATCCGGTGTATACCCTTCCCCGAAATAATCAGTAGGCACCCCATTTTCTTGATCCGGCAAAAGATCGGGGCGGTCGGAATTACGGCACCAGTCACGCCAAGACCGCGCCAAGGTATCTACAAACGGTGATCAGCTTACTCCCATAACAGCGTATAAAGCATATTCAGAATATTGCAAAATTGTAGCGCAATTCATGTACACCTGGGCCTGGGTCTTTGCGCTGGTATCAGGTTCCTCCGGGTAACGATATGTCGGACCGTGCTGAACTATTATACCCCATTTTCTCCTTGTTCCTGAATGTTATCACTTCCGATATACATATACTGCACAGTAATGCATCCACACCAGCCAATTTTACCAATCGATGCCGACATGGATCCCATATCCAAATGGATGAGCCCCTGAGCCATTTACTCTAGATTGCCAGTTGCCATGAAATTTCTAGTCTTTTTTGAATTGTAGTATCACTGTACCAATGCCGCTTTCTCAACTAAATGATCTAATTCCTCCCGGTACCCCGCCTCCCTCCTCAAAATGGCGGCATATAATGGGTGGATTGTGGATTGGCTTGTGCCAGCGCTTGCTGGTTGGTCAACGAAAGGTTACTTGGTAGTGAATACGGAAGCGCGTTGACATTGAACATCCCCATCGGTCCATTCTGGACCGGCCACTCCGATTGTAGCACATCAGAATCAGGCATACCAGCAGCTAGTCGTTTGTTCCTGCGTGCTTCCACTTCCTTGTCGATGTCGGTTTTCAAAACATTGACAGTGGTGCCGAGGTGCATTAGAGTATACATCCCATCATCACCCGCCATGCCACTAGATGGCGCGGCCTCGAGCTGCTGTTTCAAATTCGAGATCTGCATCTCAAGTTTCTGCATTTTGGCAATGTTCTGATTCTTCTCGTCCCTCAGCTGACAGATTTGCTCGGCGGATTGGGCTTTTTCGGCCTCCAGTTGCTCCATTGTTTGCGCAGATTCCTCCCGCTCTCTATCAGCTTCTTTGAAAAGATGCAAACATCTTTGATGAACAACTGTCCAGTTTCTTTTCTGAGTCTTGACAATCGGCGAGGGAGACTGAGTTCCCTATTTAGTTTGAATATATTGGCTTTTGTGAGACGGGGAGGGGAGACCTACCAAGGGTCGCTGCATATTTGCGCCTTGGGGGCCAGGCAGAGGGCCGGTATCAGGGCCCGCGACAGCCGAGCGCCGATTGCGTCCAGGAGCAACGTCCGATTCAGAATGAACGTGACCAGCCCTGGCGGGCACTTGGGTTGCCGCTCTGCGGGAGGGCATATTGAGAGTGGAGGGCGGATATCGAATGGATAGCTGCGCAGGAGGAAATGACTTTTGCTCGAAGATGACCGGTTCAGGTGGAAACCGCGAGCTTTTAAAAGTTTTCGGCCACTCGAAAGGAGCAATACCAAGGCAAAATCAACTGGCCCACCATGAGTTGATGGCGGCCGCAAGATTTTGAGTTGAAACAAACCGGTGACAAAGCCCACTTACCGGTTGAGTTTGAGAGAGTGTCCACAATAACGGTTATCCTGGTCATATCATGGATATGGTTACATTCTGAGGGTCAGTCGTTGACCACCCTCTGCGTTCTCACTGCGTGTTTTCCGCGTGCCGCCACTTGACCGGTGGACTCCTCGAGCTTTGTGGTTTATTTCACCACCTTTTATGCTTCGCGACGTGCGGGCAAAGGAAGAGCTTCGTATATCAATGAAAGAAGTCTTCATAAACATACCGGATTATGGACGCCTCTAGATTACTAACCCCGTAGCCGTTCCAACGGGCAAGCTTTGCCTGGCCCCTGCAATCTCGCCTAGTATTTTGGTCTCCCTTCCGGCATATGTGTATGGATCATCCGCACTTACTTCCAAATGGCGAATGATGTACGGAGTGGAAGATGCACATGTCTTACCGAGAGGGCAACTATTTTAGCGTTCCCCGGGGGAATTAAGCCGCGAGGGCCTAGAACCCTGTTTATACCTAAACGGATTAGTGTATTTTACCTTTTAAATTGTCTTGCACTTAAGACCGCAGCTACATTGACTTCCACCCCTCCCGGCTCACTTCTACAGGAGCGGTTGATGGAATCGTCCGTCTCGAGGCTTTCTGAGCCGTGCCTATAGCATATCTTTATATTTCAACAATATTCTACGATCTGGCAAAGTATCAAGCCTGGCGTAGGTCTACAGAAAATGCACAGCAGTGGATCAGGCGCTGATTCATGCTCAAGATGGTTAGACAACTTTTGCAGATCAGCGGATCGGATTCGGGGAGGGCCTGAAGGATCTGCTTTTGATTTGTGAGAGCTCGTAGGCAGCCCCACATCCATATTAGATTGCGATTCAATAGTGCCGCCACTCAACCAGAAATGGAGACTGAAGTGACAAAGTACCTGTCGCATAACTCTTTTTGATCTGGGATGGGAAGGTGCAAGCCAGGGCACACGTAATGTCTCTCACATATTACGGTTGCTCGGTTGACTTTCCCTCGAGCGAGGGCGCTTTTAAATTTTCTTGTCTCTTTCCCCAGTCAATGAAGGCATCTATTCACGCTCTAAGCAGAAAGTCGATTCCTGCTAGTTATTTGGCGTGGCTGCAGAGCTTTCAATTTGTACTGAAGGTCTCAAAGGCTCCGCTTCAATGCTGGTAAAGATCTCTGCCTGTGATTGCTGGTCAACAAAGGGCGGACGTCGATTATACAACGGCAAGCTCGGATGTCTCCCTCTGTGTCAGTCACCAAATCGTTCTAGCTCGATGCCGAGGATGAATGCGGAGCGATGCCGCAATTTGCGGTAAACATTTTCAGGCAGCCGGTGTGGAGCCCTGGTTGGAAGTAACCAGAACTACAACCGGGTCATATCCTTCATCCGCAACAGGATATACGTGGCAGACTTCAACAGATTGCGTCGTTACGGATGGCCGGGTGTGCATGCAATTTCCATTCATTCGCAACCTGTGAGTCCAGGGCAATCTCAAACAGACCGCTCAACCGCAGGAAGTGAAGGCCATTGGGGACCGGAAGATGCTTGAGGATGCCCTAGGACGCTTTGCTTGAAGGTCGACGGTGGACATAGGGCCATAAATATCAGCATAACATCTTCTCTTCCTCTTTATTACGCAAGGAAATTCCGACTGCCCTTTCCTCCAAGCTCCCTACTGCTTATCGCTGAGACTATCGAACCTCTTCTGTCGCCTATCTCCAAAATGGACTCCTCGGTAGGTTCACAAGATTCCCCCAAAGCGCCAACTAACCCAAGCATAGGAATATCTTCGTATCCTCGCGAGGCTCGACGTTCGGGCATTCCGGGCGGAAAGAGCCCAGTGCAAGCTCGAGCAAAGCCTCGAGGCTGCGCAAACGACTCTGAAAGTTGCAAACGAGGAAAGAGACCACGTATCCAAGCTGGCGGATATTTTCTTTGATCTCAGCCAGACGATGGGAAGCGTTATAGATTACCTGTTAAAGGATCGTTGCTCCAAGGAACCCGGCCAAGAGCCGGAGTCAACGAAGGTAATGCTGGACGTGATATTGAAGCAAATGAAAACAGAGTCAGGGATCAGCGTTGGAGATTCTGGAAGTGACCCGGAAATTGGTAGCGCAAAGGCCGCAGAAAAGAGCAGCTAAGCTGTGGCTCAACGATTGTGCGTGTATTTTCTTTTCACTTGTATGGGCTGTTGTTTGCCAGCTCGACCAGAACGATTCTCTTTTGACCGACGGTCATGATGTACATACGATCTGCCATGCCATTGTGGCGGTTTGAACAGGATGGTCTCTACCTGCTCATTCTGAATTAAATACGCGCATCTTACGTGTATCAGGGCCTATCCTTATAAAAAGCCGTTCATTTATTTCAACTTAGTTTATGATGAAGACTCCGCTGACTTTTCGCCGAGCTCAAAAGCTGACGCAGGAGCTTCAACGTGTGTTGGAGGAAGATCCTCCTAACCCGACCACAAGCAGTACCCGAAACAAGTTCACTTCTAATGTTCTCGAACCTGCGTTCGAATGGGACCGCAATCGGCGATCAGCAGCTCCGTCGCCAGAGCTGTTACCAGGAAACGAATCCCAAGAGTTGAGTGGCTCCATGCTTGGTATGCATTTCAATGGAAACATCATCTGTTATATTCATACCAAAAAGCTATGCTAAAGCAAAATCAGGGGAAGCCAGTCCTGGAAGTTTGGACGTTCTAGCTCCATCGGTTGGCAAGCAAACAGACTGCGGTTGCTGTGACGCAAAATCCTTGACTAAAAAGGTGGCTTTGTTGGCAGTGAGGGAGGACATTTGATATTTCGTTCATTTGAATGGTCGAGCGGTGATGGTCGAAGGAAAACGAAATGTTGTCGGGCCGAACGAGGTCTGTTTGGTAGCCCATGGTATCGAACCTCTCACATTTCTGACAATGAACTTCTACCCCCAAATTTGTAAAAACTCAAGATTTCGTTCTGTGTGTCCTTGGCCGGAGCATCATTGTCGCTTTTGGTCGCTTACGAGGCCTTGCCATAGACCGGATGGTAAGATGGAGATGCTGGTAGAATGAATTCGGTTGTACCAGCGTTGTATGGCATACTGCTTGGCCAGCGATTTACCGGTAGAGTAGAGCTGTGCCCATCTTGTTGGATTTGTGTGGTTTGTTCAACTCGGTTGGCTCTAGCGAGTAAAAGCTTCATCCATCGTTGGGCGCAGTCCCTGGATCTGGAAGAATGGCGGCTGCATTCTGCACACAGCATGTAGCTTGCTGCCATAGAAAGCCTCAGTTCATGTGAATGACTGACAGGGAACTCTTGAAACATTCCGAGGCATACCGCTCCATTGATCCGTGAACTTTTTGGCACTGTATTCCGACAGCGGGCTCCATCATCTTTGGCCCATATACATTCCAAGCGGTGGGTAGGGTCGCCGATTACTCGACCGAATAACGATTGTAAAGGTTCAGAATGACGTAGCATTGTGACAGCGAAGGCAAAAGGGTCTGCTGTAGACGTAATGGTGATCGTGATTCAGTTTGAAAAGGGTTTAATTCGGGGGCAGAGCAAGTGGCAAAGATTTGTGCGTCCAGATATAAAGACCATTGCTCTGCCTTTATAAAGTACATTGCAGTGGAGCCCTCGGACGACCTGTTCGGATTGTCCAAGCGTCTTGCTCAGGTTGCTTTGAGGGTCTCTCGGGGCTATTGCTGCGTGGTGCAGATTAAATCAGCTCCCAGGGCACGCTAGACGACTCCCAGGATCTCTGCCCTGGCTCCCAGGAGCCTCTGCACTCCCAGGAGCGCAACCACCTGTCCTGGGAGTCAGTGGCGTTGAGATGATCTTAACCCTGCGCGACTGCTACGGCCCTACATATAATCAAGCCAGTGTATGAAAACTATAAAGGCTCAACTAAACCTTCAAACCGGCATGCTTTTCAACTTCTATACCACCATTGCACATAAAGATTCTATGAACAGCTTGAACGCTTCTCTTTTCTCCTATATTCGTTCCAGTGCAGGATGTCAGACCCTCAATGGCTTTGGAACCCCTTGTTTGTCTGCCAGATGGGGCCTCTCCAGGAAGAAAAGACATGTTGCGGAATCACCAAAAAAGGAGATGCCTGTAAGCTCATTGTGAAGAAAGAGACCCTGAAAGAGGGTCGGCAAAAGTTGAGCAACCTTGCGCGGAGCCCATTCGACCTTTCAACACTCGACTCTCAACTGAACGACATTGTCTCCTTTTTCCTATGCAAGAAGTGGCATCGGAGCTGTCAGCAGAGCGATGTCAAACAGCGGTGGTTCGACGCAGCCGTGCGTAACCAGACCCAGGCGCAGACATCTCCACACCGTGGCTTCTCGCCATCTACAGCGGAATTTAGTGACTCGCAAGAAAGGTTACAAAGGTCTCTCGAGGCAGAAGCTCTCTATGCTTTGATGGGGGATGTTGATGAGATCGACCACCCTGAGTTTTCCACGCCCACAAGGATACATTCATCTCAGCCTCCTGGTCGGGAGGTCACATTTCATATGCTCACGACGAATGGGGTCCCCTGGGACGTTTCTCCTGATGACCCAGCCGTCCTGTCTGTCGGGAATGAAAACGGTGGAGTTCACTCTATTCAGCTCCACAGATTCTGCCAAGGGTCCAGTTCAGAGGGTGAGAAGTGTCCAGTCTGCTTCGAGGAAGAGAGCGATGCCTCCATCATACTGCAATGCGATACGTGTAGGGGAGTGGTTCATTTGGAGTGCATGGAGGGCTGGCTCGCCCATCGGTCACCCGGGAATCACTCGTCCTGTCCGATACAGTAAGTAACTCATCACCCTCCGTTCCTTGGTCTGTCCACTTACACGGTCATAGTCGATGCAACGGATCTTTCACCGCTCTCATTTCCTCTTCGTTGGCTGGAAATGCCACTAGCGAGTCGAATATGGAAGAATCCCATGAAGACACGGGCACACTGGGAGGATGGTCGGGTGCCCCAACGGCGCCGTCGCCGCGTCGGCCGCCTCCACTTGCCCGGCGGTCAAACCGTTCTCCGGTCTCTGATGCTTCAAGCCCATCACAGTCTCGTCGATCAGCTCGATCGAGACGGGTTCCCGATCGCTTTCGGCCATAGAAATAGCACCTTTTAGTAAACGAACGAAGATTGGGTGGTGAATATTTGAGATCAATTTACTGACCCTACGGAACCGACGCCATGTCACGTATAGCATGGTGGCTGGGTAGAACCAAGTCGTAGTCTTCCTCATCAGTGGCCAAGCGTTGGATCGCGATTGCACCAGCACCGCCCCGCAAATAAGAACTGCGTTCAATTCTGAATGTGTTGAACAACCGTTCACATAAACAGCCTGTATTCTTGGTGGGTCAGCATACTTAGTGCCGTAGCGTTGCAACCATGGCCATACATATCTGCGGCCTCATCGATAAGATGAACCGAATGCCTCGTTCGTCTTAAATATCATTGTGGGCACTGCTTGAGTATAAAACATTTCGTCGCCGCTCATGTGCTGTTAGACAAGGCTATCTCCTGACGCTCGACACGCTTCTTGTAGGATGGATTCCTTTCAGCATGAGCCTTCTCGACCTTCCACCGTTTGGTATCATGGAACACCCGATTTCACCACTTTCGAAAAAGCCACTCATCCTTCTGCGCCGTCTCCCGGATCCCAGCCTGATCCAGCGACAGTCCCTTCTACTTTGACTCGTCCCGATCCAGCGCAGCCAAAATATCAAGACCAAGCTTGGCAAATTCAACCGCTCTTCCAAAATCCATGGCTGACGTATGAGGCGATCGTAGTGATTTCCCAGGGACAGTCCGTCTTTCTCGCCCGGCACAGAGAAAGCAAAGCGGCACTCGTTAATATTCACCTCGTGAAGCAGCAGTTTTCGTCGGTCAAGCCACTGCTAGAGACTGTCTGTCACTTCTCTCATCCCACTTTTCTGGATCTGATGGGGTGCTACTGTTGGGAGGACCAGGTGTTTTTGGTCTGGGAGCCAGTAGAGCTCTCGTTAAGTCACATCCTCGCATCGAGGTGTACTATCACTGAGGGGGAAATTGCCGCAATTGTTCGACCGGTAAGTGCCTGTCTCGGCATTCAACAAGAGAAAGCGAGTGATGCTCATGCATAATAGGTCCTTGAAGGTATTCAATATCTGCGCGGTCGCGGAAGAGCACTCGCTGCCTTGAGCGCGGACACCATGTTACTCACAGAGTCTGGTGGAGTCAAGATCGGTGAGTGGGAATCCTGAACGTAACTGGTTGGCCGCACGTGCATGAAGTACTGACGGCAGTCTATGTTGCAGCGGGAATGGAGCTCAGTTGCCAGATCGATGCAGCCGAGATGGACGCGGCCACGCTGAAGCTGTTCGCTTTGGCTGAGGTTGTGCAAAGGCTGATCATGAAGAACCCTCCACAGTATCCATGGAGTGCCGAAGCAAGGAGTCTACCTGAAGACCTCAAAAGGTGCAGTTCACCGGAAGAGCTGTTACGCGTGAGTCTTGACCGCCCCAGCTTACTTCCCAACACGCTGACCAATCAGAGCAATTTCTTTGAGAAATTGGATGAGGGCGAACTGAAGATGCTGGTGAACGCGGCCAACAAGACTGCTTATCACAATCTCGAGTCATTCAAGCGCATATGACGCGCTCAAGAATGAAGAATGCCGATACGTTCAGGAACATATCATCGGTGCAGGTGTCAGGGGACAAGGGGTCCGGCCCGGTCCGGCTGAAGGAGCATTCGCTCTCATATCTGGGATGAAAAAGGCATTCGGTGAAGGGAGATCTCTCGCCGTATCTTGCATGCTTTGGCGTGGTATTAGGTTGGACTAATCGGAGACTGTGATGGTTGGCTGCGAGACACGGTGGTGGGCTCGGCATATTGGGGAACTCTCTCCAGATTGAATCAAGGTCCAGATCCAAATCGTAGTCTGAAGAGATTGTCAGTGCTGAAACCAATCATGGAAGCTTACCCAACATACCCATTCGATCACGGTGTCCCATTCTTCGGGC
>PKQL01000782.1:0-11520 GCA_002916455.1 Penicillium sp. CF05 | reverse complement strand
GCGTCAGTGTTGGGATTCTGGTCCTGCCTCCAAGGGAAACCTACTGCACCCGTTCATCCAATCTATATTCAAGGCCGTTAGCACGCGAGATCTTATAAGGCAACAGTTTCAGACTCACTCGGCCATACATTCGATTATTTTCACCATTGACTCTGTGGAATCCTCAGGTTTCAAGAACTTTACGGATCTGGCTCCATCCAAGGCCCGTTCCTTGGTATGTTCCTTGGCCCGTTGTCCCTGAGTTCCCTCTTCATCACTGCATCCATCCATGGAGGTAGCCTTGCCTTCCTCATCGGATTCATCGGTCTGTTGAGAATGGCAATCGTCGTCTACAGAGCCGGCGATTGACGTGCGGGGGCTCCAAATATCGTTTGGCTCCGGTGAACCTGATGAAAGCAATTGAGACATTCGGTCTACATACCGCTGCGAATTTCTTTGGTCACCCATTGCAACTGTCTTGAAGTCAAGCAGGGGGTTCGGGGAGAAACAGTGAAATAAGGAATGGAGGGTAGTAAGAAATGGGGGGAATTTGATCCCTTAAAGATTCGAAGTGACCGTACCCAAACAAGCCTAGCAATTAGCACCTGAACTCAGTATCTCCCTATATTACAAATTAATAAGGTTTGTGTAATTTCATCCATTTCCACTAACAAGGGGCCCTCTCCCTGTCAAGCTCCRAATGTACCTCTAGACAAAAAAAATAAAATAAAATAAAATAAAATAAAAACTAAAGAAGGCAAAAAAAAGGGAAATGGTRAGTTTAGCGGGTGACACGGCCGTTGAATATGGCTATCCCTTCCCTAAGTGCCACGCCCCACCGGGTTCAAATTTTATCATTTTATTTTATTATTATATTCATATACATTTTTGTTTCGCGTCTGTTTAACTATATACGACCGTTCATTACGTTGATTTTTCTTTTATCATTAACCGAAGTATGACTGGGCATAATAATTATCCCGAAGGCGGCAAATAACCTCGGATATTGACCGTTTCTCAACCGGTGTAGTGTACTGACAGACGGCCACTTTGACCTCACAAAACTGCAGACATCTTCCGCCAACTTGAACAGCCTATGAACAACCTGGCGACAGCATCGTACAGCACTTTCCTCTTTCGCAGTCACTGTTCTCCCTCGTAATCTACACAGAAGCCGAAGACCGACCAGGGTCAGGATGTATCTGGTGGAGAACTATTCGACTAGGGTCTTGTCGGGCAAGCCCGCACTCATAGTTGTAACGGAAGACCGCAATTAATCAAGACCGCTGTAGAATTTTCCCATCCTAGATAAACCTGTGACACCCCCAAGTTCGACCGACTTCCTTTACAATTTTTACTGCATCCGATCTTTGCACCATCTCGCCTTTCACTGCCATCCTAATTCAGTGGTTTACCTGTCATAAAAGATGCCTAGAACCAGGATCTCTATAACAAACAAGATCGCCTGGTCTTCATGGGAAAAAAGGAACCTCCTTTCCTGGCTGCATCGGCACCGAAGGATGTCTTGGAAGGAAAGATCCAGGGCATACCTCAGGCAGTTCGGCGTGAAACGAACGGGCGARGCATTAAGGTGCAAACGAAACTACCTGTTACGGGAATATCGCTCCATGCAGAAAAGTCTGCCTGAGACCACCAGCTCGGGGGCAGTTCCGTTACGAGTCCAACGCGAAGAAGCTCGGATGTCCTGCTTGCCGTCGCTTCCAATCTACGCACCTAGAGGCTCCCGCACAAAAACTCGCCTTTTGATCCATGCGTTAGAGCAGCTGGCCGTTTCAGAACGCCGCCACCTGACAAACGACTCGGATAGCGCAAACGAGAGACTACCAGGTAAGATATAGTGGCAGCCTTGGCAATGGGTCAGGAGGGCTAATGATTCGATAGGTTATACGATCCGACCACACACTCTGAGGTCCGCACCCTCGCGACATATTTCGTACCACTGGAAGTTTGTACATCGTATGGCAGCTGCTACGAGAGCGTCACGGAACGCTGAGATCTTATGATTCTCAATGTTTACCCCTTCTGTGTACAACTCAATGGAGATGGCTCTATCCACCTTGCATGTTTCAAGGTATCTCTGTATATATAAATAATATTGACACTGGGTATCTGGCTTTTCATCGGTCGTCCTGTTTGAGATCGATCTATATTGGCCGCCGAAGAAAAYATAGCGCGATTCCCATGTTGTCCCAAATCCCTGAACCTAGACATGCTTGCTACAGCCACGGCATAGTGTTACGACGATAATGATGTTACCTCTATCAGCAACCGCCGCGCACAGGGCACAAGCAGCTCCATGGTTCACATTGGCAGAGCCCCACTGTCCGTGTACCTCGCCGAATAAAATGACTGAAGATCAGACATGAGCTGGTAATAATTAATGCTTACTTTAGGAAAGCACTTTAAAATAAAGTACTTTTTACTTTTTACCAGCGGCGACAGAATTTTCGTCTTGGCTAGCGACAATGTTGCCAACAGCCCCGCAAATTTCACAGAATAATACATTCAAAGAGCTGTCTTGAATATAAATCATAAGTGGTGAGTCTTGAGAGCAGCACCTTTTTAAGAGAGAGCCAATGAGCAAGGTCATTGAGGCATTGCYCGTTTCTTGCGTGCTGAGGTGTTCTGGATGGTAGTAGAAACCTGCCTTTCCTTGCACAGTTCATCTACACGAGCTTGCATGTTCTCCAGTGTTTCCTCTAATTCCTGGATCTTGTCTTTGAGAGCTGTCGTTTCGATCAGTAATGCCGCGTTTTCGGACAATACGTCGGTAAAGCCATTCTGTGTAATGTCATAGATAAAGTGTTCGATTTTCCTATCAGATTTGCTCRCTTGGAAAGCAGGCTCCGACTCCAAGAAGGTACCGCAGCAGGGATCTGCCAGACTACTAATAAGGCCGTGGATTCGCTTGTGAAGGCTGTCAATCTCAAAGTCAGCACAATAAGGCCAGCCACTATAWTGTACGGTAGGAGCTCACTCTTGGTTTTGCTGAGTTGACCGCGAAGATTGCTGTGCTGCTATGAACTTCAATTCAGCCACCATTCATCCTGTCCGTCATTTTGAGTGCGCGTCCATACTATGGCATTCCCACGAGGCTGGGGCGTTAATGGTACTTATCGAGTCCCGTAGTGGGAACAGATAAAAAAGCCCTACGCGCCCACGTTTGTAGGAGCAGGCTTCCTGCCCTCCCTCATTGCCATGATCCCCGTGAGGTAAATTTTGTSCTCCCCCTGGCGGCGTGCAGCACCCCTCCGTGGTGCCAGGGACCAGTACTCGATGACCATACGTCGATATCGAGGAAGCTAAGACAGAACCTATTTACTATCTTATTWTCTTGATTTGCGCATAGAATCTCATCTTGAGCTTTAGTCTATGCACCCACAAGACGAGTTTTTGACATGTTAGACGTAAAAAGTGTGAWTTCAACTGAATCAATGTTCCTATATAATTGTTTACGGTATCATTCAATATTGACGTAGCCAACCCTGTTCACCAATACGCACTTTGGTTTAGTTTTATTTCAATTCATCGGAATAAGATTCTTCCACTATACTTGTAGAGAAAAGAACTCTGAAGTAGGATGTGTCCCCATGAGGTGGTGCATGCCGAGTCATCTCAAAGCAGTAATTAGGGTTTTAGTTGGCTTAGGTTAAGAAGAGTGGTTAAGAGCGGTTAAGAAGAGTGGTTAAGAAGAGTGGTTAAGAAGAGTGGTTAAGAAGAGTGGTTAAGAAGAGTGGTTAAGAAGAGTGGTTAAGAAGAGTGGTTAAGAAGAGCGGTTAAGAAGAGTGGTTAAGAAGAGTGGTTCAGAGCGGTTAAGAAGAGTGGTTMAGAAGAGTGGTTAAGAGCGGTTAAGAAGAGTGGTTAAGAAGAGTGGTTCAGAGCGGTTAAGAAGAGTGGTTAAGAAGAGTGGTTCAGAGTGGTTAAGAAGAGCGGTTAAGAAGAGCGGTTAAGAAGAGCGGTTAAGAAGAGTGGTTAAGAAGAGTGGTTCAGAGTGGTTAAGAAGAGTGGTTAAGAGTGGTTAAGAAGAGTGGTTAAGAGCGGTTAAGAAGAGTGGTTAAGAAGAGTGGTTAAGAAGAGTGGTTAAGAAGAGTGGTTAAGAAGAGTGGTTAAGCAGAGCGGTTAAGATCAGAACTAGTTATCGATGATTAATCGGATCATGCTGGTCATCTGACTTGGTGATCCCCACCATTTGTTCAACGCAAGCACTCTTTTTCTAAACACATTGACACCCCAAATCAGGAACATTCTGCGCATTAGACGCACCACCTGCCAGCAAAGAAAAAGACGGGCCTTTGCCTGGTACATGTAGGATTACTGTCAATTGTGAACAGCTTTCATTAACCCTTGTAATCTGCGGTACGCAACTAATCTTTATGCTTCAAAATTCGTAACAAAAACATACGGGGTGATCGAACGGCAACATTTGCTATCATTTTCAGTCAGCCAAATCTCAAATATGGCTATTAGTAAAATAATGATCCTCTTGTGTTGAACACAACCAAAAATTATCCAGATGCTCATGTGAGTATGAGCAATGAGGTTTCACACAATATGTCTGTTATATCATGGGTATATTCGGGTTATTATTGACCTTCTGTCTCAGTAAAGGAGGAGCAATGATTTCGGTCATTGATCAACAAAGATCCTTCGTAGCTGACTAGGAGATGGACAATGTCGACATGCTCCATAATTATTGCCACCTCAAGTGGCGACGTCCCCGATGGGCTTATTTGGTTGATATCGGCTGAATTCTGCAAGAGAAATTCCACCGTTGCAAATTGTCCTGCGCGACATGCTGACCAGAGCGGCGGAAATGCATCGGTAGATTGAGGGCTCTTATGAAGCCCCGGCTGTCGGAAGAGGACTTTGATCAAGTCTAAGGAGCCCATTCGCAGCAGCCTTTGCCAAAGGTGTATGGCCCAGCTTGTCGGCGCAATTGAGGTCCAGATTTGTTTGCTGCAAGAGGAGCTCGACCAATTTTATGTCGGAATTACTCACTGCATACCATATTGCGGTGCGTCCATTCTCATCTTGATAATTAAGGTTGAGGCATGGACTCAAAAGCAAGGCTTCAATGATAAGCAGCCGTTTGTGGAAGGGGAGGAAACGGCCGTGTCCTTTGACTGCCAGAAGCAACGGAGTTTCCTGTCGATGGTTGAAACAGTTGACGTCAACTCGGCGATTTCGTACAAGCATTTGGATTGCTCCATAGTCGCCAATTTCTGTCGCTAGGTGCAGTGGGTTTTGGCCATGATGGTCGCAGATGTTGACATTTGTTCGCTCATCAGACAAGAGAAGTTGGAAGACATAATTTTGGCGACAGGTCAGCGCAATTGAAATGGGCGCAATTCCGTCAAGTGATTGGTTATTGAGATCAATGTTCTGTACATTGAGGAGTCGTTCGACAATTTTGACGCTTCCATGCAGGACTGCGATCGAGAAGGCACTTTCTCCCAAAGTATTACACTGTATGACTTTCACTGAATGATGGCTTAATAGCAAATCAACAGCGTCTGCGTACCGCAACTGTGTAGCCAACATGAGAGGTGTAAAGCCAGATTACATTTCGTTGATGTCTGCCTTTTCCCAACCCAGAGAGTGCTGGAGGATGCCTAAGCTTCTATGTTCGATCGCCCAGTGAATTGGCGGGGAATCTTGAAAGTCTATGCAATCAAAGAGGCTCTTTCTGAAGATGACGTTAAATTCTCGAGACGCAAGACACAAAGTTCGAAGGCCTTTCTCGTCGGTAAACTTGCCAACCCAGAGAAGGATTTCCAGTGGAAGTCCCAAAAGCGGCATCTTCGCAGAGGTCGTGGACTTGAGGTGGCACGACTGGTCTAGAGAGTTGGTAGTAACAGGAGGTTCCAAAATGATGAGAATTGAAAATTCGTGACGTGATTTGGAAAGGGAATCTCTCTCTAAAATACTAAGCTGTGTGGATGCGGATTCTCATTGCCGGCATCGAGCCACCTGACTCCTAGGAACTTTAGTTCTTGCGCCTAGGATCAAGGTTTGGGTACAAAATCGTGAACTATGCATGATGTGTTGTTGACCCTGACGGAAGGCTGCGGGAATGGAGACCTGATTCCTGGGGCTCAACTATGTGTTCCTGGGAGTGTATGGGCTCTCAGGAATACCCGTGTCGCTCCTGGAACCCTAATATCATGCTCCTAGGAGACCTGATAGCGATCCTGGAAGCATTGATCTCCTAGGAATCTTTAAAGGCTTGGATTCTGGCTTCCCACGCGTTAATCTGATGGTAATGTGCTCCTACGCTAGATAAATTTGTAATTTTACCAAGCGCAGAGTGGATTGCGGTCTACTCTAGATCAGGCTTAGTTACTACTCACGGCCCAGGGGAAATCCAGGTCACGTCCTGCCACATTTTGCCAATGCCTGATTTGTCCCACGATGAGCCTTCACATATCATTAAATTTAGATTTCACGCATCAGAACTCATGATGCCAGGACAAAAGGATTGCTGTTTTCTGCGATGCTTTGATCTTCTGTGTCATCTGAACCGGGGATGTTCGTTTTGACAACCAAGGTCCCACGTTTCTCGTATTGCCTCGCAAGTTCATCCGTCGTTTTTCGGATTGGTATTGGGTGGCTCAAGTCCTTTCTCGGTCAGCGTTGTCAACATTAAGGCACTGAAAGAAACAGTGATATTAACACACCAGCTGATTTGCAGATAGCGGCCACCCTTCCGACTTGGAAGTCAGAGTAAAGATCTGGCCGGTCTTCCTTATTCGTATAACAAGCTGAACATCAGCATCGCATTGCGTAGAGTATTCGAATGCCTTCTTGAAAAGTGTCTCCTTTCTGCGTTGCACTTTCTGATAAGCCCTCCTCGCGTGACTCGTCTTTTGGCCGTGTTGAAAAGTCAGTGTCGGCGAAGTAGGACTTGTTGACGCGGAATTGCTCATTAGCAGTCTTTATTCTTGGATTCTGGGGGTACTGCGCAATCGAGGAGCGGATGTAACTGAGTTGATGCTTTTAATTTATGGGACCATTGAGCGTTCCTTAGGAAAGAGTCGAGAAGATAAACGAGGTACTCATAGGTCCTCGGCCACATTTTATTCAGTCGCCATTTAAGAGAGTGTAAATGGCCTCGGTCATAGACAATATCCTCTAAAATGAGGGCGGTCATGTAGGCACTGCGGGTTTTCCCTTTTTCTTTTTTTCTTTGGCTTGGCTTGGTCCCCCGACCGCTTTTGAGCCCGTTGCGGTCGAACGTATACAGTAAAAAACCAAACATTCCTTCAGCGTCTTGGAACCCAAATATCTGCTCTAGATCTTTCATGGCCCTCTCCTACATCCATATTGCGCCAAACTCCTTTGAGAGCAATAAGGATCTTACATGCAGGCAGAAGACGTGTGTATCAATTTCAAAACACTCTAAATTTCCAGATCTCTCGTCCCTAGTTTTTGACACTTTAATTGTATAGTCTAGAAGTAATAAACGAAGTGTAGGCTTTTAAGCAAACCCTGATTCGAGGGATATTAGCATAGTTTGGGACATATACGTAACATATGTAGCAGTTGTACATTACGAGACCCCGCAACAACCTGAGTGGGAACACGGCCCGTCGTATTGTAATTAATATTGTACTGAAAATATGGTATTAGTTTGTCATGAAAATCTGTTTCTTACACAGCCACAGGTTGCCCGCACAGCCACTCGTATTTGTATTGCGAAATTCCCATTCTGGTACCACTATAACGAGTACGTTTCAAAACAATACATATTGGTCGTAAGTATTGAGTTTGGTCCGAGCATATGCAGCCATTCATCATTATTGGTTGTTGACTGAATGTGCACATCAAACTCATCGAAGTATACTCTGAATATTCAAGATTTCGACTCAAGTGTACATTCTGTGGTCGCCACATGGATATTGACACCCACCGGATACAAAATTGCTCAAACAACGGTGTCTATCATCTGAGTGTGTAAGCAGCTCCGGGCACTTTGGGCTTCTAGGAATAAATAGCTCCTTGTCCTCTACGGCGAGCTCTGGCAGGTCTTCCAATCCCCCTATCAGACATGATGCACTCTCAATCTACTCAATATAAAGGCTTTTCATGTGACTTGTTCCACAAGAACTGCGAAAGATTGACCCAGAACTGTCTTCTCATTGAGAGAGTGCGGTCTGTCTCTTGCGCATTTGCACTTGTTGATCTACTTCGTAGATTCAACCGTGAGCAAAGCTCTACTGTACGCAATTTATTTAGATTTTGCAGTAGTTGCGGCACTTACTGGAGAAGAAATGCTCAAGGTCCCAAGTATCCGCGGGTCTTTGTTCGGATTTCTACGTCAACAGGTCAGGATGCGAAAACACTGGTCATCAACGATGGCTCTGTAGTATGCATGAACTCCCGACCCAGAATGGTGTACGACCATTCGGGCTGTATCAATAACCTTATCACTTAGATCTTGGGTTTCATTATCGTTTTCCTCATCTGGAAATTCGGTAGACGAGTTTTAGGTTTGACCGAGATTCCTAAGTCGGGGGTCGATAGAATCCAGTTTCATTGCTTTTGAATCACCAGAATGCTTCACTGCACGCGAGGGATACCTTCGATGGCGCTCGGCGTCGCTCCTTGTATTCTTGATTTGGTGAGGTCGGCCCAGCCTCTGGCTTCTTCGGATACTCGATGTGCGCTTCACATGCTGGTCAGAGAGGTTTGAGTGGTTGTYTTTGCCGGCGGGGGTTTCGATCTGCTTGGAAGTCTCCCGGACATAACGTTGTTTGACTGCGCTCAGAGTTCTTCCAGGAAATAAGTCGCGGATACGACTCCATGGCAGTTTCTGAGAGTCYCTCAGCTTCAGTARTCGACTGTCATCTTCGACRGACCACTTCCTGCGCGTGATAGTATGCCGTGCTTGTACGGTCGTGGCTTGTYGAACAGGATCCCCTATTACTGTGGCGCTTGTTGCAATGATACCGTAAGCGTGCTGTAGCGTTTTTGTTGCAACCTGAAGCACCGCGAGATTTTCTTTGAGAATATCGGCATCGGCGAGATCATCAGAGAACTTGGCCTCAGCAGTGGCCAGGCTGTAAAACCGCTTCAGATATYGGATCGCATTCCCAAGCCCAGCGAGGTTATCTGCATAACTCTCTTCGCTTTCAAATGACGAACCTTCGGCTTTTGGTTGACTCGTTCGTCTTCTGCGTGACTTGGTTGCRTTCATGGCGGTTGAATTCAAGCAACGGGGTCGTTTCGGGTAAGAACTGTTTAGGTCTTCCCAGGCACACTTGCTTCCGTTTGCARTAAGATTCCTGTTGTCATCATCCTCAAAGACGTCGAAGACTCTCGYTGTTCCAGGTCCATCTAGGCCAGTCACGGAGGGAGTACTACTGACTCGRGAGGAAGGATAAAGCGCGACCTCCTGGGGGTAATCGGGGTAATTMTTGGCGGCTGATGCATCGCTTTGATAGACATTAGGCGAAATAGATGGAGAGAGCCGGCCAATTTCCGATGCTAGAGATATTGTATTAACTCAAWAGGTGTTGAAGCAAATGTCAAGAATGTAACCTACCCACGTCCTCTGCCCTGTGCTCTTCTTGTGGCACATTGTTCTCCATGTTGCAATAACCTCCTTCGCAACTTCCTCCTGAGGCGTTGAGTTCCTCCATCATAACAACGGTTTGGGTTTCGGAACAAATTGAAGAACACCTTTGCGGGGACTTCGTTGTTGGCGGCTGCCAGAAACTCTGATGATTCAGTGTGACCATGGCGAAAGCAAAGATATTTGAATATAGAAGAGTTGGAGTAGAAGACAGCGAGACAGGGTTGAAAGGATATACAAGGCAATCGAGAAAGAAGGTATCCTTGGGACTATTTATATTTCAGGCCTCATTGTCACTTTATGCCCGTGATCGGCACAGTTTTTGCTCCGTCGTAACGCAATATGGAAATGAGACCACCTACGTTATCGGTGCAACTTCTCAGCCCTTTGCTGTGGCCAATTAAACCCGTTCAATCTCGTTGTGGATCGACTGAAGGAAGTGATCCCAGGAACAATAGCATGGTGTTGACCATATGGCGGGGTGGCGGGCTCCTTGTTCGGAATCATACTGATACCGGTGATTAATTTCTCCACTATGCGTAGCACGGCGCGTGAATGCATTCGAGGCCAATGGCAGGGCACGATAGAATGTTTGCCCGATTGTAGCAGTATACGATGGTCCTGGGATCGAGCCAGCCCCGGATATAGAGAATTGGGACAACAAGCGAATCTATGTTAGGGTTATTGAATGGACGGCGGGACAGAGCCTGCGAATTGAAGGGAAGAGTGGATGGTGAATAGTAAAGGTGATGAGATGGTCAATCTCTCACACAAGTTGAAAGACACCATTGAGCCGACCAACTGGAAGTTTACAGAGTGAAAGTTACTGTAGCAACGGGAGAATGCGCCATTTTAGTCATCGCTCCCAGGAGTAGGCAGCAGTGCGGATATCGTCGGAGCTTTTGAAAGAACGATGATGCAAGTTGAGATCAAACAGGCCGATCAGTCTGAGCACTGAGGTGAGCGATCAGGTTGCTCAGTGAGCTGCTCAGGGTCGCTCCGTGAGCTGCTCAGGGCGGCGGGGTGACTAACTCAACCTGTGCTCCGGGAGCCGATCACTTCCCGAGGCGGCAGTTTTACCGTCACCTAGATTACAAAATATATATCCCAAAACTTATTCTGTGAGCAAATCTAAAGGAACTTGGCGTCTTTCCAATTGCGTATACCTCCAATCCAGGCCATAGAAGCCTTTGGAATATAGTGTTGTCATTCAGACAAAGTTGGTCCTTTTATTATACAGATAAGCCTGGACCTCACTAAAACATATAGACGTTGTCGGAGTGGCTGGAGTAGTAGTAGCAAGTGTAGCAACTGAACAGAGGGCTAATAGTAGCAACATAATCAGAGCAAGGGAATAATATCGAAGCTGATAGTCAGAAGAGCAGCATAGAGAGAGCAACATGTTGGTTCCGCGATTGTTCGTTGATGAGGTAGGACCATGGTTACTATGCAGTAGTTCGCAGACAGAGTCGTAAAAAAAAGAGACTACAGTACTCTACAAGACCAAAGACTACAGTTCTACAGTATCCAAAAGTTCACTGAAAATGGGATATAATTCAGGGCCAAGCGGCAAAACTGACAACCCCATTCTCAGATCCAAAGAGATAAAAGAAAAGGCACCGGGCGTCCCGTCTCCAGTATTGGATGACGGACAGACGCCCTGGGCATATGTCAAAGGCTAGATACAAAGGAAGAGAGCAGAGGGAAACGAAAAGGCACCTTTGGAGTCCAACCAAATATGAACTCGGTGGCCTTTCCTCCCCAGAAGACGTATAATTTTTTCCGGGTTTTCACACTTTTTTTGCTTTTTTTTGTGACCTCTATGAGCCTGCTCTCCTGGAAGGTGAGACAACTGGATGTCACCAGACAGGAGGCGGAATCATGCACGTTGCGCATAAGAGCGAACGTGAGGAGCGAGGCACATGAAAAACGGGTTTGGAGGGAGG
>PKQL01000781.1:0-11533 GCA_002916455.1 Penicillium sp. CF05 | reverse complement strand
AAATTGAACAAACAGCGGGACGGTTTCCAGCTTCGTCCTGATGAGCAGCTATCTCGTCTGTCTTCCTTGGAACAAGCTTTGGAGCAGACTCAAGAACGACTGATCAGCGTGCTCAAGGACTGGAATCAATCCTCGCGGGGTGATTTGGCCATGCTGATGGGTATGAAAAGATGCTCGTGAGTGGCTGCCAGCGGAGGAATGTGTCATGGAATATAGCAGCCAAGGCCGAAAAATCATGGAAGACAACCTATTCAAATGTAGTATCAGAGTCTTAACCCAGTATCTTGATTTACAGTACGGAGCAGATTGCAATTATATGTGGTTATTGACGAGCCTGGGATATGTTGTCAAACAGTTTTAAACGAGCTGGACTGACTTGACCAGTAATTTGCCCGAAGATAATTTACAAATTGACGAATCCAGGAATGGCAGGGGCAGTGGTATTATTTAGGTGCCACCGTTGCACTATTGGGGCTATCGTTGTGTTTCCTAAAGTTGTATACATTCGGCATGTTTGACGACAAAGCACTCCTGTAGGCAGAAACAATGGACGAGAAGCTTGATTGTTGACAGGGCGACAGGGGATTGCGCTGCAGGTTCTTCTCTAGCCGCATCGTAAGCAGATGAGCTTGGATGACGGTAGTCTACTTTGGCCACTTAGTCCCGCCTGCTTGCTGTCGGGAAAATATGTCCTTGGTGTTTATTATTGCCCAAATTCACGGTTGCAGAGGCTTAGCTTTAGGAACAGAGCTAATAGGAGCTAAGAACCTGAGTGGGCGTCCATCAAATGACAGCAGGCCACGGAATTCTGGGTCATAGTCGGGGCTCGCCTCGTCGAGGGTAGCAACATAACGGTTGCGACCGCCGCGTCTCGTATGTGACTTCGCACAATGGACTTTGAGGTTGTCGCGGCGTGAAAAGGCACGGTGGCATCCAGGCACCCAGCACACATATGGCTTTTCTTTCAAGTGACTCCTTGTGTGACGCTCGAGGTGGTCCTCACGCTTGAAGCCCATTCTGCACCCAACGATTTTGCATTTGAACCTCCGCTCGTGCATATCAGATTGCTGGTTCTCAAGGTTCAAGTTATGACCATGCTGCCTGCTATTAACGTGACAGTCAAGAAGCGAATGGTCATTTACACACATAGTGGTGCCATGGAGTACCTGGGACTTCTCTTGTGGCTGGTCAAGAATCCAAGTAGAGACGATACCGGTACCCGAGGGTATGGGCCCAACTTCGGGGGCCGCGGGGAGACTTGATGTAATCTCCAAGGTCTCAGAAGCAGTTGCCGAAGCTGGAAATACCAACGCAGGGTTGACAGTTTGCATTGTCGAGATACCAGCCCCCGGCGCACGTTCAACTACATTGGACTTTTGGGATGAGTCGATTTGTCTCAAGTGGCAGGGTCCTAATGGTGGCAAGCAAGGTATGGAGGTTGACCCAAGGGAACAGTCTGTTTCTTGAGAAAGACAGAGGCTGGGCATGCCATGGTCCCTTAGCAGCATTGGTGCATGGTAATGAGAACCTGGGAAACAGTGGTAGGCCTGGATTACCCCATGGTCTACCCGATCTTCGCGTTCTAGAGATGTAGTATCGAGCTTATTGGGCATCCATATGCCGTGACCAGCGTCGAGCCAGCTTGGGAGGACTCGTGAGTCCCCATTAGGGACAGGAGTGGCAGGTGGGGTCAGCGGGTTGACCTTTTGGAGACTTGGGCCATCATGCTGGTCAAGCTGCGGTAAAGGCTGAGCCGGCGAAAGTAGGCGGAGATGTTTGTCACGTTCTTGGAACATACTGCCGGCTAAAGCTGGGCAATTTCTCAAGGAGCATGTATAAGAGGGGCGGCTTGCAACTTTATTGGACAGTTGGCCATGAGCGTGCAGGGAGCGGCAATATTGCATGAAGAATATGGCATTGGCTATAGCCCTGAGATAATCAATGATGCGAGAGGGTAGAATGCACAAAAGTGCGTCGATACCGGGCACCTTTATGATGGTTCTAATGCAAATCGTGTCTACGGAACATCAGAGACCGTGCAATAAGAGTCCCCAAAATCCTCAACATTCTGAACAGATTTGAACGCCCTGGTAATCGTACTGCATGGGCTGCTTTCACCTCTCCCTCCGGCGATTTACCGTTCAGCCCTCCAACAGTGATCAAACTTTACTCACCAGTGAGTGACGAGTCCCTTTTCTAGGAACATACTCGATCTAAGAGTTCAAATTCGCAGAACCAAAAGCAGCTTTCAATTTCGGATATGCAAGATTTTTCTTCCGCTCATTAAGCGTGCAAGGAAACAATGTCACCATCCCGCACATTATTCAACAAAGAGAAAATGCTGTTTATATGGCACAAACCCGTGATCCTCGGGCAAGAATGGCTCAAAGATTTGAACACACTCCGCTCCCGGCCCCAATATTATGAGAATTCTAGGCAGGATTCCTAATGTTGGGCCATGAATGGTTGGTTTATGAGGAGGCAATCGAGCTAAAGTCTTCTCGTTCAATAATATATAGCGTTCATACTCATATTGTATACGCATCCAACGTTATCTAACGTGAGAAGGCAATAGATCTAATGGTTGATGTCTATAGATCACTTTACCGGGAGAAGCTTTGCTATAATTGGTATCCAGCGATTTTGCATGGTGCTATAGCATGGCAGTGATGGGAGACCCCTGGCCCTCGAGCGATTCTTGTTATATCATTCATACAAACTATGTCGTGACCGCAGCTGTTCGAGCTGTCGTTCCTCATTCGGACAATGACGGCGATACGGTGGCGCTTATGATCCAAAATCCATCTCTTAACCTTGAGGCCTTGCCTTTCATGGATCGAAGGCCATTCACCGGGTAACCCTATACAATGCCCAGTGACTACAGAACTTGGGCTATTTCAACATGTGCGGCGAAACAAATATAAGCTGCCTCTATTGAAATTTACATACCGCTAACTCAAGGACGCACTCGTACATGTGAACTGGTTATTGTGCAAATAAAAGGAGGACTGCACGTCGTGGCGATGGGTTGGCCTAAGGGAAATAAGTGCTTCAAAATCATCAGTGGGCCATTTGGGGCGAGCGATTCATCGCCGGACTTGCGAGATTGCTTGAAGATGGGAATGGTCAAGCGGCGAAGGAAGGTTCTTGACTGCTAAAGTCGAGGTCGGAATCCGTATTTTGCTGAAGGTATGGAGCTGATATTATGGTCGTTGTGTCAGAATTACAGTACATACCAAGCAACTCGGAAATACTGCCCTTTTTCTCCCGGATCTAGCTGAAAAGACCATGTTGACACTGCCCCTAGCTGGGCCGACTTTGAATCACCACCTCTCACTTGGGGTAGCCGTTGGCTCTTCCAGGACATTTCACTTATTCGACGTTTCCAAGACTTATATTGCAGTGCAATGTCTCCTCGGTGCCTTCCGCAGTGGGTCCGTATTCACTGGGTGCAGGTCGTTTCGCATGATATTGGAGGGGCGAAGTTGGAGGAAAGCGGGAGGGCGCGGGTGGTGCTGCCAAAAAGGTTGCTGACGGAGGTCTTTGTAGATGAAGTCGTATTTTTGATAGCAAGCCTCGAGAATATGTCGTCCACCACTGGGGGTTATCCGAAATGTAATGTGGTGAGGCACATGAGCTTGTGTTACTGTACTCCCCTGACCGAATGTGACCTGATTTCAAGTACCCATTTGATCCAGAGTGCAGGCTTTCCGATGGACCCGGGAGCTTCCCCAAGTATTTGGGGACAACACCACCTCAGGTTCTTCTTTCATGATGAACAGTATATTTATAGTGGGTAGTAATAGAAATGATCGTTGCAGTTTTCCTGGGAGTAGGTTTATCTAGGGTTTTGGGGAAAGGGTTGTGGCGCTTCTTCTCACTCTCGGGCCATTGTACTAGCGGGGTCCTCTAACTACTCTTCCTCCCATGCTCTCATTTCCATTGGACGCAAGAGTAGGTGAACTAAACTATGATATTGTACTTGGTCCGAGGTAGGCGCAACTGGTGTCGGGGTAGGTCTGAATCATAACCGCTAGCATGAAAAAGGCCTTAGTGGCTGATCTTCCCAGGGCCCTCCATCAACCTGATAGATCCGCACTTCTTTCCACGGCCAGCCGTATGGCATATGTGCCAACGCTGGATACCCACGGAGAAATATTACCATCGTCTAGGGCATGGAGTGCCAAGCCATACAGTGCGTAGACATTACTAGGTGTAATTTACCGCCTAGGCCAGGGCTGATCCGTTCCCCCTCACATTCTGACTTCACTTCATTGTCTCATTCCAGGGCGTCTTTACGAGATTTCGTATTCTGCAAAGCCCCAACTTCCAAGATGACCATCGGATGGTTGAAAGGCGGCTGTCAAGGTGCATTATCTCAAGGCAACCCCGATTCAGATGATACTTCGACATGGCTCAATGGGTCTATCCGGCCACATCTGGAGAAAATAGAATTGGTATCATACCCGTGCGCTAGGCTTTCCTTTCCAGAAATTACTGTTTCTAACAGATCTACAAGCCACAGCCCCAAAGCCATCAGGATGATACCAGAAAGCCAATGTCGACATCCACGAAGGTTATTCGGGATCAGGTAAGTCTGAAACTAAGGCTCGCCCGAGCCTTCGCTCTTACAGCACCTTTTACTAACTCTTCTTCCTCCCACTCAAGCAACCAGTCAAGCACGAAGGAACACTATCCACTCATAGTCATTCCAGTTCTGATGAACAGAGACACTCAGGTATCTATGATGCGTCATTTGAGAATATGACTCGGGTATTGACTTGCATCAGCCACCGTCTTCCATCGTGAGGAGCCAATGGATATCAATAAAAGAAAGCAAAGGACGTATATCTTCAAAGGCTGCACTTTTGATGGCACAAGCATGGTGATTACCGGAGGTGCAGGTTCTATGAATGATACGATGGTCTTCCGTAATTCCAACACTGGACGAGCCTTTTTAGTTCACGGAGGGACGAATACAGAAACGTTCTTAAGAGAATTTCCTGGGAAAGGGAAGTAGTCTTCATGGGAAACAAAGGTTCATGCGGCTGTCTCTGTGTTGCTCTAATATATTTTAAAGCAGACTGCAGGACACCATATATGTACCGAAATGAGGAGCCGCCTCCCAAGATCTCCCAGTCAGCATCAAAATTATTAACGTATTCTTGTTCCATATCCAGTGGCATGATTCCGCTGTCATTGTTTTTAGTATCAGCAAAGCATAGATTATCCAGATAGTTGAAAGAAAACATGGTTTCTGCATGATATGCGATGTAGAGCATCCTTCGTATCATCAATAATCTTGCCATATCAGAGTTGTTAAGTCATGGAAGGAAAATCCGGCGAAATAGGGCGTTTGAAGAGGCAACCGATGTTAGGGTCTTCCGGTTTCTCCGTTATGTCGTCGAGAAACCACTGCCAAATGCTAGGCAAGTACGCAAAAAGAGTAGGTGACGCGGATTGAGTAAGAGAGGATGGGCTTGGTCTGTCTGAATGCCCTATATATATGTTACTCCGGCGATTAATATAAGCTCAATTGTTTGAGCTTGTTCCGGAAACTGAATGTATGAATTTCCCACCTCTTATCACAATCTCTGTTATTTTTGCCTAACCTAAAGGCGGATTATTCATAGGCCCCAGACAAGTTTCAAGCGTTTATCATCTATTGTTTCCCTGTGTGAAGTCGTTACTAGCGGTCGTTTGCTGCGAGACCTCTCATCAACGGCCATATGCACCTGGCAGGTTTGACTGGTGTAGCATTCGGCCAAGGGTATTTAGGGACTGTCTTTTAATAAGAAGAGATAGAATCAGTGTCCAGAATGCGACAGCTTGGTCCGACGTCTCACCTTAAAGCAAAAATGCGCGAGAGTTGCTTCGCCACGGTCGCTGCGCTTCAGACCGGGTCAGACTAGCCCTTAGAGCCCACGCAATTCTCCGCACCGGTGGTGGAGAAGTAAAGAACGGTATGTTGATATCGTGTGCTGACACTGGCTTTATACAGTACTTCGGTGGAACAAACTCGAGCAATCATGCGCGACGTTCGTGGGACGGAAGGATGGATGGGGGAGGCAGGAGTCTGGTCGGCCTGAAGATTGCTATTGTTTGAACTAGGGTAGTACAATACTAGATTGCGATTCGAATCAGCCTTGGGAATGTTTGGCAGCAAAGGATCGAGGTGGGTAGCCTTCAGGCTTGAGATCGAAAACCTCTGGTAGGTACAGGTTTGGAGGATTCGGTGAGCTCGCACTTACCGCAAAGGACACCGAGAGATAGTGAAATTGCAACACGGGCATAGATTTTATCTAATTAGTGGGAACCGGTGGTGGCAGGGAACAAGGAGGGCCAGAATACTCAGGTGCTCGCGTCAGGGTAAGGTGGAGGGCTGAGGACCCAAATCTGCCTTACCTAAAAGAGACAGTCAGTGATACATTTCTCCTTTCCCCGACCTTCCTTCCTCGCATTCCCTGGATTATTCAACAACATATCACAACACTCAAGACTTGCCCTTTGAAGAGCCACAACCATAACAGAAAACGCCATTCGGCATCTGCCGTCCACGGACCACATCCTATGCAAGCGAGGAACTTCTGAGATCCTTTTAGGCTACTACGACGTGCATGTACATCCAGCAAATATAATCCTGATACAAGGCTTGCTGTGGAGGAGGAAGTCAAGAATTTTCTTGATTGATGGTGAAACTCTAACGGCACGTTCTCTTCCTATTATTCCCCGAGTCTTGCTTCCCATTTCTTACATATCTCCAAGCTTTGCCGGACTTAATATCTGTACATGACGAGATGCCTTTTTACCCAATTGCCAAACGTGCACAAGAGGGCCCTATACCGAGCGCCAGATGAGGTGGAACCTGTCCAATGGAGACATAACAAAACCAGTCTGTCGAGTCTCTCAGTGCGTACCCAAAGTGAAAGCCTCGAGCTAATGGTCTTGGAATTCTAGCAGGTTATTTACGTGAGCGAATCGGACCGGCTTAACAGACCCTCTACCATACGAACAACGAAACCGAGCAAGAAGTATACTCATGTTCATCCGCAAGGTAGTATTTGGGATGCGAAAGCAAGGTTGAATGCCTCCGCATTCCCAAAGATTGGGGCAGACACGACGGAGCAATTATGTACAAGCATGCTCCTGGGCCTAGAGTTGTTGGACTGCGCGATATGCATCCTGTACCTCAAAAGGCAGGTGGTGGGAAGCTCAGGAACAGCAGAATGGCAGCGGTAGAGTCTTCATTACTGACAGAACGACATTAAGCACCTTCAGTATGTGACATACAATGAACACCCCAGAGAGATTTGCTCAATTTTGAAGCCAATTAGGCAGAAATTGACTGGTATACAGCAATGGACTATGCGCAGCCTCCCGGGATAACAACGTCATTTGCCCATCTCATTATCTTTGCCGTAGTTGAGTCTTTCTATATACCTACCAATGTCAAGATGAACCCGCAAGTTTCTAAACAGGTGGTACTCCTCCCCATAGGTCTGTATATATTTCAACAACTCCAGGGCCTGGTCCCTGACAATACAGTCTCGCGTGGGTCCTGAAGCTATAATACATTTCGTGAGGATAAAGTTTAGCTTTTCGAAAGGAACATATACCTGGACCACGGTGCTTGGTGGGACGGGGATCAATGTTTCGTCAACTTCCTTGATCTCTGCCACCCAGACATCAATCGTCTCAAGTCCCAGGTTGAAGGCGCGGAACTCCTTGGCAATCTCACGCAAAACCTCGAGTGATTGTAATACCTGGGCCCTCAAGGCTCTCTGAAGAGCTCTTACTGAAGCTTGAGAACTATCCTCCGGATGATTTGAAGAGCAACCAGGCGACCAAGGGCGTGGGCCTTGTGTGGCTGAATCTCCCCTCGCAACTTTCGGGGGTTTCGCTCTGCTGTAAAGGCGACTTAGACATTTCCCGAGATACCAGTGAGAGGATCCAGCGGTACGTACCTCATTCCGCCAACTCTCTCTTGCTTCTTGGTCGTTCGCGTAACCTCAGATACCGTTCGAATGGCGCTTCTGGCTGTCTTCTTGAGGTATCCTTGATCTAACTGTCTGTGGCCCTTCGAGTGCTTTCTTCTCCCCAATTTCTGGTGCTGGCTGTGCTGTTCCGCTTCGCCAGGCTGCACCGGAGGCAACGTGGACGCTGATTCGTGCAGCGGTCGAGGTCTTATTTCTCGACATCTCAAAATAGGGAGGGGAGGCAGCGTGACTGTTGGCGACGCAGGTGTTGTCGTCCAGTTTTGCGCTTGGTCAAAGTTCCAACAAACATTACTCGCTGGGTTGATTGCAGGAGCCGAGTCCATCAACGGAGCGGGAGTTAGGCCATACGGATAGTCTATTGGGACCCCCACGAGTGGGTAGGTTGGGCTCCCACTGGGTGAGTTTTCGTCATGGTACATACTGTCGCAATAATCAGTTTAGTTAGAGTCTTGATTGTCCAAGTAGGTCAAGGGTGGGTTACCTGTGAGCAATTCCACGCAACACAACTGACGAGTAGGAAGTAGTTTATATTCTGCCTTAACGTCGAAAGAATTCGAAGGCGTTATCTGTGTTCTTTCGCAGGAAATAGATTCTTCCTTCTGGCTTGTAATGCGGTATTAAATGTGCCCATCGTAAGTGAGACATCGGGGGACAATCTCGTAAGGGGCCAGTGGATATCCGATAGGAGGGCTCTTGCCTAAACCGGATGTTCCGATGTTGCCCGGATCGACCTCGAATCTTTGGCCCGAACATTCGCTCCGCCTACAGAACATGTCTTTTCCAACGCAACGAGTCTAGTGCATAATCCAAGGTTCAATATTACAAGGGCACATACCAACCCCTGCTTGCATCCAATTACGAGCCAAATGGAGCCCACTTAGCGCCATTACGAGGTCTTTCAAAAGGCCGTGTTCGCATGACTGTGTAAATTTCTAGCCCCGGTGCTTTGGGAAAGTATGGGCGAGGAAGCGGTCTAGTGCTAGCTTGGTGATGATGCTCGCGGAACTCTACGTGTTTTAAAAGCTAGAAAAAGAAGAACTGCTTGAATGATCCACATTGAGGCATATATGCATGTCGACATGGTCTCGCGAGAGGAAGTGAGTTTTAAATTAATCAAAGAGGCCGCCAGCACTCGGGGGCGCTGCTTGGGTATAATTCAACATCGTAACTTGCATGCGCATTGATCGCGTTAGCCAAGGTTAAACCCTGGGTAGCGATATCCGAAGCAGGACACGAAAGTGCATTCGAGGTCAGGTGTTCATGTGTTGCGGATACATTTGTAGAAATTTTCCCTAATGGATGAGGCAGCCAAATTCCCTCAGGGCTTCTACAGTAACAGGGTGTATCCCAGAGTCAACTGCCTGCAGAGGAATCAGTCATTATTGCCCATGAGAGTGCCACAAACGTCGAGTTTGTGTGAATGATATCGCATTAGCCGTAGCCCTGACATGTTAAATGATGTAACGGCTATGTTTCCAAAAGGTACGGAAATACAAGCTAATTTACCTTATGATCCAAATGGTGTCAAGATATTCACTTTAAGAGGCCTTATAACAATAACAGTGGGACCCAAAATGCTCAACAACATGAATGCCTTGACAATCTCAAAATAATAATACGTGGGCTGCTTTTCCCATTTGTTGGTTTTAGTAACTAACCGTTGAGCCCCCTAATATCCATGTTTTTCTCACCAGCATCTCCATGGTCTACACCAGGAATAACACAACCCTATCAACTCCACATGAAATCCTACATTCCTTAGGCGCAGACTAAATTAAACCCACTTATCAATTTAAATACAGGCACACAGTTGGTACAAATTTTCGGTTACCACATAGGCCTGCAAATCACTTGATAACACCCCTCGTGGGGCGGGCAAAGCGTATCGGTCCTAGATCTCGACATGCTGCGGGCAAAATACCTATCCAACAAGCTTGAGTTTCCCCTTCTATTGTAATACGTGAGACCCAGATGCAAGGAATTATAGTCCTTGTGGAAAATCAAAGGTCGCAAGGGGCGGAGGAATTCTGGCTTGGAGGATATTCCCAATCGGGTATGGTTCAGATTTCATACCACCCCCAATGTGCTAATGGGAACCTGATATGAGGGCAACTATTTGGAATATTGGCTCAACACGGCATGCTAGCTAACGTGGGGCGTGGGCTTTGCCTTGGCTAACTCCCCGTCCCCCTCCCGTCTCGCCATATTGTCAAAACGCTACACCAGGCCCAAGTGTGGTCGTCGACGGTATTTCCGATACAGACCACTCCTACACACAAGGTGACTAGCGGTAAATTAAAATATAGATAGATGGATGGAACTCTCACTGTCCCTGGGTCTGCCGACATATCCCCCACCTCCAGGATATCACCAACCCAGTGCTGCCGACTTTGTCTTAAATGATGCAAAACCCAACAAGCAGCGCTCCTCCCGTGGATATGGGGTCATTCCCGTTTGTCTTTCGGCCTAATGTGGCGATTCCTCAATTTTGCGTCGCATATCGATGGTGGGAAGATGAGGCAATCAATATGCTATGGGCTTACGATTTCAATGATCTCAGTCAAGCGATCCGATTTGGGCTATTCCACGACAAATCTTCTCCGCGAAGCTCACTGCTGAGTCGTAATATGCAGTTCATCAATGAGTTCCTCCTTGCGGCGTCAAAGCCGTACGAGCATTGCCGCCTATCAGAGTTGTCACATCCGCAGAAAGTGGAAGAGATCCTGCTCCGATCTAGTATCCCGCAACGTCCATTACTTACATGGAACTGGATGCCCACTATATCAGGGGGTTCATCGGACCCTAGAACAATCGCTCTAGAAATTGAGGCAGAGAGTTATTCTCATCTCCAGCAGATCGCTTTTGAGGATATCGTACGCTCCGCTCTTGGATACAAAGCCGTGTCAGTAGAGTGGTTCTTGCAGCAGCATACATCATTATATGGTATTCTTGTGGATCACCTACACATGTACCCGGAGGAACTTCTGCTTTATTTAGAAGTAGAGAAGGTTGGTGATCCATGAATCTCAAAACGAATGATCTGCATACTCCGCCATATGACAATCGACTAATTGTTTAACATAGCACCTACGGGACCGGAGCCCCTTTGCCCATCAAGCCCTTGCACAGTGCATCATGGCCATCCAGCCTGACGGCAAGCACAATATGCCTTCACGTAATACCCCAGGATTTGCATTCATCGCAGCCCCAATTCAGCAACTGTTCAAAACCCGTTCCTCCAGCCTGTCAACTATATTCAAGGTTCTCAGTGTCCTTGCTGTACGTTTCCAGAAAGCATATAGACACTCTGACCAGATAAATTGGTTCGAGCCCTTTGAAACTTCTCTTCCTTTGTTGGAAGACTGCCTTTCTTCATCAGCGGCCGATTTCGCAGAGGCCTTGACACAGACGGATAGGAGTTTATTTGATAGACTGTCGCGAGAAACACATATAGCAGAGGATGCTATGGTTTCGGAAGCCCTCGTCCATTGGCAAAGACTAAGGAATTCTGTGACAAAGACTAAGGAATTCTGTGA
>PKQL01000079.1:0-68837 GCA_002916455.1 Penicillium sp. CF05 | reverse complement strand
GGGTAATTGGGGTGAAAGGCAGACGGGGGGGAGGGATTGTTACTTGGAAAAGATATCCCTACCTCGACGAACTAGGAGAGATACTCGACGTCGTGAAGTGGAGGTAGAGGGTGGTGCAGAACGGAACAGATCCCTGATGGTCCCGAGTCCACCGCGAGATTGGGGCTTGTTGATGGACATCTGTTAGGGGACCATCTACAATCTAGGATGTTCAGATGAGAGATTGGGGTGGGATGTTCACGGAATACCCATTGAGGATCTTAGGTATGAAGTAAAAGAACCTTAGACATACATGTGAGTTCCAATTCCCCAAAGAGGCAGAGACAAAGAGGAAGAGAAACAGAAGGAGAAATAGAAAGGGAGATAGGAAAAAAAAAAAAGGATGGAAAAATAAAATCAGAAAGGGAAAAAAAGAAAAGGATATCAAAATTGTTCTGGAACATCCATAGAAGAGAAATAAGAGACCTCAGTCTCAGTGTGTTAGGTATACGGAGGATTTCTGAATCGGATCCATCGACGGGTCTATCCGGTCAGGCCAATCAGTCTGAGATCTGCTTAACCACGGGTTGACTGGTGGATATCGATCTTTAGGGCTTTTGGTTTTGGTTTTGGTTTTGTATTTTATTTTATTTTATTATATTATATATTTATTTTATATTTATTACTCCGTACACTGATATTACTTACCTATCTAGGTAGGTTCAGTACATCCTTACTATCAATCTTAATGGATTATTATAGATTCAAACATATCTTGTCTTCGTATCATTGGCCCGGATCAAGATGACATGCTAAACCCTCCTTTTGGTTAAAGGCTTTCTGGGGGTAGCTTCGTATAATCATACTGGATCTGGACTGGATCAAAAAGGAATTAAAAAAAGGGGGGGCCATTCATGAATGGGACTTCCTAGTTTGTTTTCAACCAACCTAAGCCCGGGCTGGGCTACTCGCTGCAAGGCGTCTAGTCATGATTGGAATATTACCGGTACTCTGTAGTCCAGAACTTCTGCCTGTTCCATAGTCAGCATTGTCTACGGAGTATTGAGTGAATGACTCAGGGGGCAGTATTACATATATTGGACCATGTGCCCTGCAGTGTACTCTGTACTCCGTAGCGTCGACATGATCATTTTACGCAATAATTAAATCAGGAATTACATTGGGATTGACGTTCTTTATAGTGGATTGACATATCTAAGCCAAACTCAGGAAATTGATCTGTATATTGGCTACTATGCCCACGGGTACCCCCCTGCCAAGTTCCCACAAAATGTGTTCTTCAATATCGCGTGCAGCACACAAGACCCGGAACCCACTTCGGCTGTTGTCTCCATCTTTCAATATTCTACGATCTCTTATACTTTTTAAATACATGCCTTTTAAAGCGAGTATTCCGTATTCCGTACTTCTTATACTTCTTACATAGTCCCATTTCCTTCAGGGGCAATGGGACACAACCAAATGCAGCCCCATATGGCGTAACTAGAGCACACGAGCTAGGATCTACTTAAAAAGAAAGGGCCAGAGCACCCGCGGACGGGAGGGCAGGGGCCACTCATCGAGCTGTGAGAGTTGAGAGCCCCCTTTAGCGGAGAGGTCAAGCTCTGACCCGATTGCGCCCAGATAAGAAATGACAGACAGAGCTGTTCGTTAGAGAATGACCATCACTGTACTCCGTACTCCGTATGGAGTCTGCTTCATATTGAATACCGATTACGAATTTGATCTCGGTGTATGGGTGCATTTTATTTTTCCGACTCCTTTTTTGGAGTTAATATGGGTCCCTTCAGCTGCACAAAATCTGGTGGCGCCGAGCTAGGGGGAAAGTAAAGGAACTATGTGTGTCGTATCCCCTTTATACTTTTTCGTTCTTCGAGATTATATTGTCGGAGATTTCAATTGGGTCGAGTCTAATTCATTCAATTCAGACCAATTTCAATATTCCTACGAATCCGAGCCTTCCAATCAACCAATTCCCTGTTTCTCTGTTCTCCGTTATCCCCGTGGAATTCGCCACATGCGGAGCACCAGGTCCACTCCTTTTCAATTTGGCAGCTACTCCGTACATATGTTGTATATGACCTGTGTCTCTAGTCAGCCAGGACTTGCAGTTCTAGTCAACCAGTCGGAATAACCAAGTGGTCAATAAAACAAGAAGCGACGGCTGGGGATGCATCGATGCAATGGACTCTCTGGCAACTACTCCGTACTCCGTACTCCGTACGAAGTACTGCCACTCGAAACTCGATAGGTCGTGAATGCCTCGTATGGCTCTTGCCAAATCCGATCATAGTGCATTGTACGGGTCTCACAGATGGTCTATGATATGCACCGAAGGCCCCAAGATCCCCAACGCAGCACTATAATTTGCAGTCATGATGACATCCCGTTGCTTTTCTTGCATCGGAGCCGACCCAACAACCCGAACAGTTATGATACATCTCCAATGCCATATGAGTCGGATCCTACCGGATGATGCAGTCTTCTGAACTTGCGTGCGACACCCGAACCCGATAACTAGTACCTCAAATCTCCGGATACCCCTGGAATGTTGCGGAGCGGGTGAATAAATTAAGGGGAATTCCAAGCTGCTGCACAATGATCATATGACCATACCCTGTGTCTGGTATAAAGCATGCATTTGAAATAAGCCGGTCGCTATGGATACTGTGTTATTCCAAGACAACATCGCATGATCAAGTGCTATGCACTGCAGCCGGTGGATGTCCGGATAAAGCTCCCCAGTGAGTTGACGCGCGGAGTTCATTGCCAAGATCATACGAGTGTGATGTATAGAGTTGCAGCCTCGGTCCAGTTGGTCGTCAACACCAGCAGCAGTATCACTACCCAGGTACGCAGTATGTAGAACACAGACACGTCCCGCCGACCGCCATATTCAGGCCATGTCAAGCGTCGAATTTTCCCTATGATCAATAAGTCCCATAAAAACGAGGTGCGGTGTCGCTATCATCGATCGCAACATTCCTAATTGACACGGCAATTCGCGTGTGTAATCCTCATATCCTCCCCACGCGTGTCGCGGTGAAGAATATATGTACAGGTACCACACCGCCAAGATGGGGAAAACGGTGAACCCTAGACCCTCGGCAACAAGATCGCGAACATTTATATATCTGAACATGATCTATCAACTCACACTAAAGCCGACACGTGTCACCACGTAGCGGTAAGCAGATCACCCCAACCGGCACAAGTAACGAAAAGAAAAGCAATAGCAAACAGCGAAGGCCATCGCATTATTTTAATCCATCTCCTCCCATTGTCCACATGTGCACTCTTACATAATATGTCGTACAATCTTGTATACCCCGCGAATAGCGCGACGCTGGCGATCATTAGCCCACTTGGTCGGCAAGACTGCAGCGCCCTAGCCTACGATCTTGTGTAAACCTGTGTGTCATGGACGCATGGTATCCTCGATAGGGAAATTTGGACGAATCGGAAGGTTGTTAATGTCCTTTTGATGTGCGGGATCGGTTGTTGCGGAGTACGCCGTTTTCCTGCGATCCGATCGTCCGGGGAAATGGACATCCGCCATCCACTTGTGGCTTGGTGGATACCATAGTTGACTAACATAGGTAACTATGCAGATACCTAGGTATATTGTACATGTTTTTGAAGGGTTGGTATATTTTCTATAGGCAGGTGGTGGTTGCTGGATAAATGTATGTAATAGTACTGATATTCTGGTGACGATGAGTCAATATTAGGATAGGTTCTGATGTGTATTTGGACATCGGGCTGCGACCAGGTGTGGATTACCTAGTCAAGTCGCTACTGGGCTAGTGTGGAATTGAGGCTCGTTACCATTTCCTATTTCCACGTGGCTTGATTGAAATGCTGATGGTTATCTGCATATAGGTCATTATTGAAGTTAAGGATAAGGTCTGATATTAGGCTGCTTTGGCAAATACCACCATATATATATAGTCTGTTAGCAAAGCCGTGGGTGAAGTTCCTTGGAGTTAGTATATTTCTAGGTTTATTGTCTTCTCTGAATGGCAAATATATGGTGCACCATGCTTTGAGGGTGTGGATTGACCAGATCAAGCCTTGGAGATTATGTTCTTAACGGAGAATACTTCATATTGTACCTATACTAGTTTGATGTATACCAGAATAAACAGATTTTATATTTCAAGACTGAGTTTGTGATATACACCGATTCTCATTCGTCAGATAGCACGTCATGGCAAGTCTTGAGAAGAAGGACGTTCAATGTGATTTTCCCAGGAACTCAAGCACTATCTACATGTACATATGGTCCACAAAAACAAGGAGACACCGAAGCAATCACAAGCTAAGAGATGTACCAGACGAAATAAACGACAATGGTCTCCACGTTTGCAATTCTCCTGCAGGCACGTTATCGAACCTAAGATCATTCGAATCTCCGAGATAAGAACGCATATGCAGACACTAGGGACTAACAAGAACCAGGAATTTAGTCCACAGTGCTAGAGGCTAGAGAGCTCTAGAAGGAATTAAGCTTCTGGATCTGCAAGGGAAATCCACTGGGTCCTGAGCGGCCCTTGTCCCACATCTGTGTGAGTTGGTGGTCATGTGCACCGACAATTCATCAGTCTGGAGGAGTCTGGAGGTAGACTCATTGATGTACAAGGAGTTACGTATACACATCACACATCACACCACATTATGTGTCGGGAAAATGAGAAAGACGGAGCGTGGCCCGTGTGATAATTCGTTCTCCATTTGGCTTCTCGGTGAAGATCCATGCGGCAACCCCAGGAAGCCAAGCGCGGTCTCCGCAAATCGCTATCAGCAAGGGGTGGGGGAGGTGCATCTTGAATTTTGGCATTCTGCGCGAGGTCTGCAGCGGGCAACCACTAGATTCACGGGCGGTCGCATGATGCTGAGGATCTACCAATATCCCAAACATCATGATATCCGTTGCAAGTTGACTTTTCTTCTAGTAGACACCGTATGATGCACCATTATACTGGAGGACAGTATGAATGCTGTAACAGTATCATGTCCATCATAAGATTAGGGATCAATTAAGAGCTAGATATCCCATCTCATGTCCGAAGTATCCTGGTAGTACTTGGCAACGCCGACTATCGGGGGATCCAATGCAGTTAACCGGGTCTTGGCAGCACACGGGATTGGTGCCTGACCCAAGCCGGGGGAAAGGACAAGCCCTGGGAAATCGGGTCGCACCCACCGGGATGACTATTAGGTGGCAATTGACTGGACATTCGGGATCTGAGTGGCACTGCGGGTATTCGGATATCCCAGATTCTAGATTTCTATGACTATGAACATTTTGTAGCACGATTCTTTTTTTTTTTTACTTTTCCCTTATCATTTTGACTAGGTTTGCATCTGGGGGATACCCCTCCACCCCTCTACCCCTCAGTGCAATCCCGTGGGGTAAAGAAAGTGATTAATTGCTTAAACTAAAAAGCCATAGATAAAGGAGGAATGAGTAAAAGGTGTTAGAGAATGAAAAAGACGATCAGATAAGCTCGGTGGGCCAAAAGTGGCAGGATCCATTTTTTGATCGCCGTTTATGGGATAGTGGGCACGTGACAGAGCCTGCAAGCCGAGTCAAATTGCCGAAATTGGCAGTTGGTGGCGGAGAACTCGAGATTTTATTTGCGTTTATTTCAATTTTAGTTTTCCTATTTTGGTTGATTCAATCCAACTTTATAAGATACTACTTCATAATAGGTCGATCATAGTATAAGCACTCATCGCATCATGCATTTTCTGGGGTTCGAAATCTTCTAGGTAAGGTTTCTCTCTCAGCCTCCTAATAAACTAGGTTACATTTTTTTTTAATTTAATTAAAAAAATTGTCGGAGAGGACCGATCCGAAGGATACGAATTGAACACGGAAGGGATATTAGGAAGATTTAGGAAGATTTAGGAATGAAAAAAATGAGCTGTGATTGATGGGAAGGTTAAAGTGTAGTAATGAAGGTTATGGGACCAAAGAGAGAGAGAGAGAGATAAGCCAAAATTCTGTGCAAATTCTGTGACCTTAAACCATAAGATAACATTGTTCGGGCCCCGAACTTCGGACGTTCTTCCCACGGAAAGGCAAATCATTGGGTTTCATCTATTCTCTTGGATCTTTCTAATTCCCCCGTGCAACCTGGTCTTTCTTGATTGTATAGATTGTAGGCGCATTAACTATTCCTGCTTCCAATCACCCGGATTCTCTTGTCCGACTCCGGCTTCGACTCTCTCTCTCCACATCTCTATATAATTGTACACTCCTCCCTCCATTATTTCTTCTCTTTCATCTACTCTCTTAAATCTCAATCGTCTTAATACTCTCTGCTCTTGGGCACTCCTATTTATAATCTATTAGATCATTGCTTAGCATTGATCTACCTAAAAGCAAGAGTTAACAATACCTGCCGAAATGATGCAAAACCTTCCCTTCGAGCCTGAGTTCGAGCAGGCCTACAAGGGTATGTCTCTTTTATTTTTCCCTTGTCCTTTTTCCCTTGTCCAATTCCATATCACAATTTTTGCCCGACTCAATCCTTTTACCCATCGACATCTTCCCGGCTTTTGACTCCACCGGCGCATAATTTCGGGGTGACTCAGCTAATCCCGAAACAGAGCTCGCCTCCACCCTCGAGAACTCCACTCTTTTCCAGAAGAAGCCAGAGTTCCGCAAGGCCCTTCAGGTCGTCTCTGTCCCCGAGCGTGTTATTCAGTTCCGTGTTGTCTGGGAAGATGACAAAGGCCAGGTAAGTCTTTTTTTTAAAAAAAAATATCCAATTAATCGCCGCTAATCCCGTTCAGGTCCAAATCAATCGTGGATACCGTGTCCAGTTCAACTCCGCTCTTGGCCCCTACAAGGGTGGCCTCCGGTTCCACCCCACGGTGAACCTTTCCATCCTCAAGTTCCTCGGTTTCGAGCAGATCTTCAAGAATGCCCTCACCGGCCTGAACATGGGCGGTGGCAAGGGTGGATCCGACTTCGACCCCAAGGGCAAGACCGACAACGAGATCCGCCGCTTCTGTGTCTCCTTCATGACTGAGCTATGCAAGCACATCGGTGCCGACACTGATGTTCCCGCCGGTGATATCGGTGTCACCGGCCGCGAGGTTGGCTTCATGTTCGGCCAGTACAAGAAGATCCGCAACCAGTGGGAGGGTGTTCTCACCGGTAAGGGTGGCAGCTGGGGTGGTTCCCTCATCCGCCCCGAGGCCACCGGTTACGGTGTCGTCTACTACGTCGAGCACATGATCCAGCACGCCTCCGGCGGCAAGGAATCCTTCGCCGGTAAGCGCGTCGCCATCTCCGGCTCCGGAAACGTCGCCCAGTACGCCGCTCTCAAGGTCATCGAGCTCGGTGGCTCCGTCATCTCCCTCTCCGACTCCCAGGGTGCTCTCGTCCTGAACGGCGAGGAGGGCTCCTTCACCGCCGAGGAGATCAACACCATTGCCGAGATCAAGGTCCAGCGCAAGCAGATCGCCGAGCTCGCCACCCAGGCCGCCTTCAGCTCCAAGTTCAAGTACATCCCCGGTGCCCGCCCCTGGACCAACATCGCCGGCCGCATCGATGTCGCTCTCCCCTCCGCCACCCAGAATGAGGTCTCCGGCGACGAGGCCAAGGCTCTCATCGCCGCTGGCTGCAAGTTCATCGCTGAGGGCTCCAACATGGGTTCCACCCAGGAGGCTATCGATGTCTTCGAGGCCCACCGTGATGCCAACCCCGGTGCCGCTGCTATCTGGTACGCCCCTGGTAAGGCCGCCAACGCTGGTGGTGTTGCCGTGTCTGGTCTTGAGATGGCCCAGAACTCTGCCCGTGTCAACTGGTCCCGTGAGGAGGTCGACTCCCGCCTTAAGAAGATCATGGAGGACTGCTTCAACAACGGTCTCGCTACTGCTAAGGAGTATGTCACCCCTGCTGAGGGTGTGCTTCCTTCCCTCGTGGCTGGCTCCAACATTGCTGGTTTCACCAAGGTCGCTGAGGCCATGAAGGAGCACGGTGACTGGTGGTAAATCAGTCGCATCCCCATTTATATTCTGGGTGGTGTTCTGTGATGATTTCTGTCCTCTCTTGAGGAGAGGCAGCTTTGATGCATTTTCTTTTCATTTAAATAGCTTTTTACCCTTTTTGTCAAGCGGGTTACGGATAGAGGCGCTTGGTTTTCTCCACTGTTGCATTCGATTGATATCCCCACTTGAGCACCGCTGTTTGTTTTGGTTCTGCACTTGGGATTGTCATGATGATAATGAGATTCAATGAATAACTTATAAAAATACTTCTATGGTCTTGTAAACGTCTTGTGAACTTGTAAACTCTAGATTTTGTCAAAGTAGCTGATATCTGGGGAGTCTCAATGCTTCAATTCTTATTGGATCCAAACAAGTCCAATATTAGGTACATAGGTCCACTTAGGTGTTGTGTCTGTCATGACTTTTAATTTAATGCTTGTACAAGAATGTCCGCGGCTACTGAATTATGGCCTGAGGCATCAATAATATTTCGAATCACGTGATATACAGAGATGATGTTGTTTCACGTGATGATTACATAATTGCTTACACGGGCCCGGAGCGCGACCTGAGAATGAGCTATCCCTCACAGCCTCAAGACCAGCGATCTATTCCTCTAAGGAAAAATGCTTATTGCGAGTCTATAACTTGCAGTCTCACTTTTATAGCTTCCGGGGTGCAGTGTTATGTTGTGGAGATGACAATGCTGCCGGACAGGGCAATCCCCGAACAATGGAGGACCTTCCTCCACCAATGTTTGGCCAATCGTATAGATATAGACGAGTTCACGGACTTGTCGGGGCTGATGTTTGCCCGATTGCCCGTGAAGGAAAATGAGGTCCTCGATCTGCTCCTTGAAGCGCGCGCCTCCTCCAGTGTTACCTGGGATCCTCTTTTGCCGTTGTACGTCGATGGACTGTGCAAGGTTGGGAGGGTCAAGTCTTCTTCTGCACTGGCGAGTCTTTTGAAGCATTCTTCTGTTCTGGATGCGTCTGGATCTGGATCTGGCGAGGGTGAGGGACAGAGCTCGCCGTCCAAGTCCAAGAAGCAGAAACCATCGACTCTCATGACGGATATCAAAGTCATCCAGGATGTCATGGTGTTTATTTCTACCGGCTCAATTCCCAAGACTGTGATCGAGGCTGCAGATATTTACTCTGCCACCGTAGATTGGATTCTGGCTGTCGTGGCGTGGCACAATAACAGCATGGACGCCTCGCAGCAAACAGGTGGCTTGATGGGGTCACCCGACGCGGTCTCGTTGTTTGAGTCGCTTGGGATTTTACTTGCAGCTTTGTCTGGGACTAGCAAAGGACTGGAAGTTCTGTCCAGCGATTATAATCAAGGTAAACCTACATGGCCTCCGCTTGCAATGTCCTTTGAAGGTCGATTAACGATTTCTGCTAGGGTTGAAAACGAAATTGGGACAGGCTTTGTCCAGCTATCTGCCTCTCTGTATCGATGTCTCTCTGCCGCTTCGACATCGCCTCGAAGAGTTGCAGAAAGTGTTCCATCTTTATCCCGGTCAGCTTCCTAAGGCTTTGGAGGGGCCTGGTGTCGACGGCGTGAATGTCAATGCCTTCCAGTTTGAGTCTTCTGTCATGGATGGCCCAGTTGTTAACACTAGAGCTGGACTCTATGTATACATAAATTCGATGGTACGCTTCTCTACGCTGCGATGTTGGGTTCGTGGCTGACTAGCAACAGGTTGTTGGGCGTCCTCTGGTCGATGATACTATTCTGATCAACTACCTCACTAATCGGTATCAGGTAAGACTTACCAATACAATTCATTTCTTTCTCACTAGTCAGGGTGGTTCAGATAATCACTAGTCAAGAACACTTCAGAACGTTGAACTAACCCCTTGCCAGGGCCACAATGACGTCCTCATCGAGGAAATTATCACAGCCGCCTTCGATGTCCTTTCCAACGGCGTATATCGCAGTGAATCTAGCCGCACGATGCTCTTGTTCCGATCTTTCCTTGTTAACAAGCTTCCCGCCTTTTTCGCGGCCATCTCAGCAGCATCCATGGTGCCGATCTCCATGGAAATGTGTATCAGCCACGCCTTAGGCCGCTTGGATCCGAACGCATTCCCCTCTTTCTCTCAGATGTTCTCCATGCAGGGCAGCAGCGTTTTATCAGATGCTCGCCAGGAGTTCCTCTTTGCTTGTGCGTCGCATAAGCTCATACGGGAGTCTAGTATTGAACAGCTTCTCGGAGAAAATCCCATGCAGACACTGTCTAGTGGGGGCCCTTATGTCAAGGACGATCTCGTTTCGCAAATCAATAACAATCATGAACGTGCTGAGCAACTTATTGGTGAGATCGAGTCGATGGAGGGTAATGCAGGCGCGATAGTTGGCGCCGTGGTCGAGGTATGTCCGATAAGTATTTTGATATGTGTTTCTGAAAGTATTAGGAAGCTAATTCCTTCAAGGTTATGCATAATTTGTGTCATCAGAAGGAGACAATGACGCTCAAGAACATCTGCAACTCGCTCTCACGCCGCCCGCAGACATTGGACGTCATATTGCTTTTCCGAACTACAAAGCAAGTATTGCAACCTCTTTGTGCTGTCCTTGATTCCTGGAAGTGGGACGAGGATCAGGGCGAAAATCAGCCTGTCTACGATGAATTTGGTAGTATCTTGTTGCTGGTCCTTGCGTTCAAATACCGCTATGATTTGAGTCCTTCTGATATGGGTATCTCGAACAACGACTCGTTCTTGTTGAAACTTTTGGACCGGGGCGCTTGCAGCCAGAAGCTGAGTGACTTGAGCGAGAAGCAAAACAAAGATCTCGGCGCTTGGATAGGAGCTCTGTTCATTGCCGAGGGCATCAGCGAAGAGACCATGTCCACTTGCAGCCCGCACGAATTCTACATGCTTGTAACAACACTGTTTGATCAAAGTCTTGGTGCATGCGAGTCTGGCAAGCTGGATTTTGACACTTTGAAAGGCGGATTTGAATGTAAGGACATCGTCACGCGGTCGCTTTCCACTAGATATCCAGCTAACCACAATACAGATTTGCTCGAGCCCTTCCTCCTCCCGTCCCTAGTCGTCGCATTAACATGGCTGGGCAACCACATCTGGGAATCAGAGACCGACAAGACCGACCCCACAATCCCCATCAAAACCCTCCACTCCCTAGTCAAACCTAGCTCAATCTCCGGCGAGGCTCAAGCCATCCACCAAACAGTCTTGAACATAACCGGCTGCCCCCTAGAAGAGCAACTAAAAAACGTCCGAACAAGAAACCCGTCGCGGACAGATGTCAAACCAATCCTGGATGCCTTGGAACCATACATCTCCTTCCGCCGCGTCGGCAGCTGCCGCCGCTCCGAACTCGACACCTGGACCACCCACTCGACAGGCGGGCTAATAGCCAGCATCCGCGCAACTTTCCAATCCCTCGTCCTCTGGAGCGCCAACCCAGGAATCAGCATGGCCCCACACGCATACACGCACCGGCAGGTACTAGCTGGTATCCGCATGTTGGGGGCAACACGCGTGCTAAGCGCGATAATCGACGAAGTCAAGCAGCAGACCGAAGCAGGCAGCGGACATATCGCACTGGACATAGCGGCGACGATGGTATGTGCACCGATGACGGAGTCCTTCGCCGTCGACCAGAACAGCTACCACCCAGTCGACCCGAGCAAGGAGGCTTTGCCGCGGTGTGCGATCCTCACACTGCGCGATGCCTTGGCGCTGCAGCACGAGAACGTGTCTAAGACCTCTGAGAGTGACCCGCTGCGCGCGGAGGTCGTGGTTCGGCTTGCGCGCCGGGTTAATATACTCATGGCGCCGCCGTCGCAGGTCTCGAATATCGATGTCTCGAATATTATTCAGAATATGCACCTTGGTGTTGAGGGGCAGGAGGATCGGATGGATCTTGAGCCTTCCGCTGCTGATGTTGAGCGTAATACGGTCAATGAGGATGATCCGGATAATATCAATCAGATGCTGGATAAGGCAGCGGCAGATGCGGCGGCTGCTGGTATGGAAGGTGGTATGGGTGTGGGTCAGGATATGGGGCTCGATTCTGGGGCTGGCATGGATGCTATTGATGATGTGCTTAATGCGGCTGATATGGCGGTTGGCAATCCTGAGTTCCTTGATTTGGATATGGAGGGTATGTTTTAGTTGGTGTGATGGTTTATCTTTGGTATCTATGGACACAGTTGCCCAACCTTGGCATGGCATTTTGTCCGATCTATGGTTTGGTCAACGATGATTCATTTGGACGACACTTCTGTAGTATTATAGATGGATACATGTATCGTATAGAATCAGTGTAAAGGGTCCATGGCAGACTTGCTGCACAACCCGCAAGCAAAGAAAAGAAAAGCAGTGTCAACCCCATAGCCCCGTGGCATATTCAATCCTATACCCAAGGAAGACATTACCATCCAGTTCTAGAAACGACAGGATACTTGATTAGCATTTTACCAACACGATGCAAAACCATGTACGTACAAATCTCCAATATCTTCCCAATTTCCCCTGCCAGCCGTGGGATCTCTGAGCCAGGGAACAGTTTCTCCACGGCTTGCATTGGGGTCGGGAGGAGACCTCTGTTGCTGAGTGGGATTGGGGCCGCTGCTACAAGAGCGGAGAATGAGAGGGTGGCAATGATCCCAGAGAGTTTCATGTTGGGCTGTCTTCGTGGATTGGTTTAGACTTGTGTCGTTGATTCCCACCTGAGGATATATATAATCTGTAGCACATCAGTGACCGAGTCCATATAGTAGTACTAACAATCTAGGTGCGTCCACGGGTATCTGAAGGAGTCACTTACTATTATGCCTAGTCAGGTATATTGGTTAGAGGGGTTCTCGGATATATTAGAAATGAGAGAGATCTCACTTCCAAGGACGCGTGCCAGACAGGCCCTTCTTATCTACATCCCCCAGTACAGTTCTTAGCCAAGAGCTAAGACCCATACCAGAGAACTTAGAAAACACGGGGCTACCTCATTCCGGTGGCTTGAACCTTCTCATGAGAAACTTTGGCTTCAGCGTGTGGAATTTTAGGTACGAGACGCGTCTGGAAATTAGCGATCTTGAGGTTTGTATATGTAATTTGCGACACGTAAATTATATGATTAGTGCTGGCAGTTATTGTATGTCAAACGGTAGCGGGCAATCCGTGGACGTGTTCCTAAGCATATGAGATACAGTGGAAAGGCCGTCAGGTAGTCAGGTATGTAGTCAGGTGAGCACTATTAAGTTCAAAGGATGTTATTAGTAATGGTCGGCTTTTACTTCCATATTTGCCAGTAGGAGGTGTAACATGAATTCCAGGGCCTAAAGTTACCAGGCTGTTATGTAGGTCATCCCGACTAGTATACACGAGGATTCTGCAGCTTCTAGTACCGCGAAGCAGAAAGGGTCTAATAGGCGTCGTCGCGTGTCTTTTTAGTGCACGTGAAAAGTTATTTCTCGTATAATAGCAACTAACTACATAACGTATACGGTGCGAAGGGGCATAGTTAAGGATATGCCTTCCCCAACCGCCAAGGCCGTGACTTCCATGTTTCGCGAGTGGCACGCTGTTTCTCCCGGGCTTAATGGCGAAATGACAAAATTTCACACCTTCCCAGGTTCTCAAATCCTCCAGGGCTAGATATAAAGGCTATTCGAGGCCCCTTCCTAAGAAGAACTCTGGAAGCCGCGCTTTCCCGCCGCCTGTAACCCCTATGATGCACTCATAACGGCTTCCTTTTCTTGTAGCAATCCCCAAATCTATAAGACCAAGAGTATCGTGGATTCAAGACATGGCCCCAAGGCACTCAATCGGTTTACTTTAGGTCATTGGCTTTGGAACGAGCGGCAGCAATTTGCCTGTCGTTATGTCAAGTTCGACCTCTCAACACTTTCGCAACTAGCTGCCTCTGCGATCGGATCGAGATCATGCACTCGAGTGCTAAAGATCTCAGAGGGCCAATTAACAAAGCATTCCAGCTTAACATGGACGACAGAGACGATATCATTGCGAAAATTCCAAATCGCAATATAGGCAGACAACACTTCACGACAGTTAGTGAAGTTGCAGCAACTATAGACTTTGTATGGCCCTCTTTCTTTTCCACTACGAGTTCCTTTCACGCGTCAGTTCTAACTTTGCTAGCTAAGGAATGTTCTGAATGTGCCTATTCCGAGAGCGCACGCATAGAGTTCTCAAGCATCAGAAAACTCTCTCGGAGTATATCCTCATAGGGAAGCAGTGCGGAAAGGTTATAGGATAGGATTTAAAGCTGAATAGACCGGGGGAGTTCTGATTATCAAAAAAAAAAAAAAAAAATCAAAACTGTTGGACCTTTTCATGCAGCACGCAAGATTGTGGCAGACCTGCAATGGGTCCGGGCAAGCAGTCGCAAATTTCCTAATTGAGAACCAAGGCACATATTTCCTGATTGGGAAGACCGCAGGCCAGAACAGAATTCGGTTAGATAAGACCCGGGTAGATCGGGATCGCCGGGAACCCGGTTATCGGGATTATCAGGCCGTGGAATCTTCACGGTTTCGGTGCCTCGGCAGTGCTGATTTGCTCACTGACTTGACAGCTTAGGGACACTTCGGTTTCTACCAGGGGTCTTAACCTATAACTCTATCTTTATCCAGAAATATGTAAACATTAACCCGTTAATATGCTTGTCGATTGGCCGCCTACGAACATTGCGTAGAAGTTATACATAGATCACCAGAGATTCTCAGTTGACAGCAACCCACTACGAAATAAGAAGTACCTACCTAGGTAGGTAGGAACAATCGGTTACTAATGCATTATTTACGAAGGTGACATGCATTGTACATTTTGCAATGATCTGCAACGTCAAACAGTCAGCCCTAAATGCCTCGTACCCAAACACAATAGAAGCCGGGTGAATCGGACATTTCTCCGGCTCCAATACCTAACTGTTGAACAGCCATTCAACTTGAAAATATGTAGTTTGCTCGACCCAAGATTTGCCCAAAAGTGGGTTCCGTCATGGAACTCGGCCCCTGTGCCGGGTTTTCCAGGCTCCTTTGAATCTATTCATAGGAGAGAAACAACGGCCTCTGCATTAGCAGCAGTAATGAACAAAATCATGGTATAAATTGTTCTAGCCAATAGGGGACCACTATTCAATATCAGCCTTCCGATCTCATATTCCTTCGGATCTGGAGTCGGCATATAATGACTCGCCCCTTTGTAGAATGTTTTAGGATAAATATGCTAGTCCTCCCAATTTAAATAACTTGTAACTCTATAACAATCTTTACTTCTTTGACCAGTCTTCACTCTTTAAAGTCTCCTATCATGGAGCAGCATCCCTCCCACGATGATGCATCGCTGCACAGCGAATGCCACAATGAAGACGAAAACTATAACCAAAGCCTGGACAACCAGCCCGTCCATAAGCTCAACACCCACGATTTCACTAGCGCGGAGACTCTGCATGTACCCCAAGCCAACATCCACGAAGCAAAGAGTGTCGAGACTTTGAATGTCGCCAACGCCGATACTTCATTACCCCCCAAGAAGACTGCGGAATGGAGCATGACGCCGCAAGTGATCCGGAATGCAAAACTTGATGAAGCAGCCGGATTCAAGAAACGCGAGCTAGGTGTTACATGGCAAAACTTAACCGTTGATGTCCTTGCTGCCGAAGCCGCCGTCAACGAGAACATGATCTCGCAATTCAACGTTCCTCAATTGATTAAAGACTTCCGCCGGAAGCCACCACTGAAATCTATTTTGTCAGACAGTCATGGATGTGTCAAGCCCGGAGAAATGCTGCTTGTGCTGGGCCGCCCTGGTTCAGGGTGCACCACGTTGCTCAAGATGCTGTCAAATCGCCGCGAAGGTTATCACACCGCGAAGGGTGATGTACGTTTCGGAAGCATGTCCTCCATGGAAGCTGAGGACTATAATGGCCAGATTGTGATGAACACAGAAGAAGAGCTCTTCTATCCCCGTTTGACAGTAGGCCAGACTATGGACTTCGCGGCCAGACTCAAAGTTCCTTTCCACCTACCAGAGGGAGTCCAAAGTGTCGACGAATACACGGTCGAGACGAAGCAGTTTCTTCTGGAGTCTATGGGAATCAGCCATACTGCAGATACCAAGGTTGGAAATGAGTTCGTCCGTGGTGTATCCGGTGGTGAGCGGAAGCGAGTCTCTATTATCGAGTGTCTGGCGACTAGGGGTTCTGTTTACTCCTGGGATAACAGTACCCGTGGTTTGGATGCCAGCACCGCATTGGAGTGGGCTAAGGCTCTTCGTGCTATGACTGATGTTCTTGGCCTTTCCACCATTGTGACCCTATACCAAGCGGGAAATGGAATTTATAATCTCTTCGACAAGGTCCTTGTTCTTGACGAGGGAAAGCAGATCTACTATGGCCCTGCAGGTGCAGCTAAGCCTTTCATGGAAGATCTAGGCTTCGTGTACACTGACGGAGCAAACATCGGTACGTCTTTCCTACATTTGCCAAATGACCCTGATATCAACTGACACATAACGATAGGCGACTTCCTCACCGGTGTGACAGTCCCGACAGAGCGGAAAATCAGGCCTGGATACGAAAACACATTCCCCAGAAACGCCGACGCCATTTTGGCCGAATACAAAAAGTCCAGCACTTACGACCGTATGGTCTCAACATATGACTATCCCGACTCCCAATTCAGCCGCGAGCGCACCGACGCCTTCAAAGAGTCTGTTGCGTGGGAAAAGTCCAGCCATCTGCCTAAGGGTAGTAGTCTGACTACCAGCTTTGGGGTTCAGCTCATCGCATGCACCAAACGACAGTATCAGATTCTGTGGGGTGAGAAGTCAACATTTATCATCAAACAGGTTCTGTCATGTGTAATGGCGTTAATCGCTGGTTCTTGCTTCTACGACTCACCAGACACTTCCGCAGGTCTCTTCACCAAGGGTGGCGCTGTATTCTTCTCGCTCTTGTACAACTGCATCGTTGCCATGTCTGAGGTTACTGAATCTTTTAAGGGCCGTCCGGTCTTGATCAAACACAAGCGCTTTGCTATGTACCACCCGGCTGCATTTTCCTTGGCTCAGATCATGGCGGATTTCCCGGTTCTGTTGTTCCAGTGCACTATCTTCTCGGTTGTCATATATTGGATGTCTGGCTTGAAACATACTGCGGCTGCTTTCTTTACTTTCTGGATTATTTTGTTCACAACTACTCTGGTAAGTAGTCGATTTTTATTCGATTCTGCCAGGTTGTCGACTTGGACTAACTCTTCCATCTTTCAGTGCATCACCGCTCTCTTTAGATTTATCGGATCCGCTTTCAGTACCTTTGAAGCCGCGTCCAAGATCTCGGGAACTGCCGTCAAAGGCATTGTCATGTACGCTGGTTACATGATTCCCAAGCCTCAAATGAAGAACTGGTTCCTCGAGCTGTACTACACGAACCCCTTCGCCTATGCCTTTCAAGCTGCCATGTCCAACGAGTTCCATGGACGCCATATCCCTTGTGTTGGTAACAACCTGATCCCAAGTGGCCCTGGCTACGAGGATGTCGGAGCTGAGAACCAAGCTTGTGCGGGTGTCGGTGGTGCTTTGCCAGGTGCAAACTATGTGACCGGCGATCAGTATCTTGGATCACTTCACTACAAGCACTCTCAAATGTGGCGGAACTTCGGTGTCGTCTGGGGCTGGTGGGGATTCTTCGCCATCCTGACAATCGTTTTCACATCCTACTGGAAAGCAGGTGCTGGTTCTGGCTCTTCTCTTCTCATTCCCCGCGAGAAACTCAAGCTGCACCACGCCGCCGTCTCCGACGAAGAAGCACAAAATAACGAAAAGACTACTGCCCGCGAGGCTACCAATGAGCCCGTTGAGGTTGACGATAAAAATCTCAACCGAAACACATCTATATTTACCTGGAAGAACCTCACATATACCGTCCAAACTCCCACAGGCGATCGAGTGCTGTTAGATAACATTCACGGATGGGTCAAGCCCGGCATGCTAGGCGCCCTCATGGGATCCTCTGGTGCAGGAAAAACTACACTACTTGATGTGCTTGCTCAGCGTAAGACAGACGGTACTATCAACGGCTCTATTATGGTTGATGGCCGTGAGCTCCCAGTGTCTTTCCAAAGAATGGCGGGATACTGCGAACAACTAGATGTTCACGAGCCATATGCAACCGTGAGAGAAGCATTAGAATTCTCTGCTCTCCTTCGCCAGTCTCGCAACACCCCTAAGGCAGATAAGCTCAAGTATGTCGACACAATCATTGATCTCCTCGAGCTCCACGACCTGGCAGATACTCTTATCGGTACTATTGGAAATGGCCTTAGCGTTGAGCAAAGAAAGCGTGTCACAATTGGCGTGGAACTGGTATCCAAGCCTAGCATTCTGATCTTCTTGGACGAGCCCACCTCTGGTTTGGATGGACAATCGGCCTATAACACCGTTCGTTTCCTTCGCAAATTGGCTGATGTTGGCCAAGCTGTTTTGGTAAGTCTTCTATTTCTCCAATTCAACAACTACAAGACCATATTGCTAACAAGGGACATTTTAGGTTACGATTCACCAGCCTTCGGCGCAGCTCTTTGCTCAATTCGACACTCTCCTTCTCCTTGCAAAGGGCGGAAAGACTGTCTACTTTGGTGACATTGGCGATAATGCGGCCTGCGTTAAGCAATACTTTGGCCAATATGGGGCCCAGTGCCCTACCGATGCTAACGCAGCTGAGTTCATGATTGACGTTGTTACCGGTGGCATCGAATCTGTCAAGGACAAGGACTGGCATCAGATCTGGCTGGACTCTCCCGAGCAAACTCGCATGATCGCGGAACTGGACCGAATGATTGCGGACGCTGCTGCCAAACCCCCCGGAACCGTCGATGATGGATTCGAATTCTCCATGCCTCTTTGGGAGCAGACCAAAATCGTCACTCATCGGATGAATGTGGCGCTTTTCCGCAACACCAACTATGTTAACAACAAGTTCTCCCTTCACATTATCTCAGCCATGCTTAATGGGTTCTCCTTCTGGCGCCCTGGCCCAAGTGTGTCGGCTTTGAACCTGAAGATGTTCACGATCTTCAACTTTGTCTTCGTCGCTCCCGGTGTCATCAACCAGCTTCAACCTCTCTTCATCCAGCGCCGTGATATCTACGATACTCGCGAGAAGAAGTCAAAGATGTACTCCTGGGTTGCCTTCGTCACCGGATTGATTGTCTCCGAATTCCCGTATCTCTGCATCTGTGCGGTTCTCTACTTTGCCTGCTGGTACTACCCCGTTTGGAGACTGCCTCATGAGTCGAACCGATCTGGTGCCACATTCTTCATGATGTTGATCTACGAGCTCATTTACACTGGTATTGGTCAATTCGTCGCCGCTTATTCGCCAAACCCGACCTTTGCTGCCCTTGTGAACCCCTTGATCATCAGTACTCTTGTCTTGTTCTGCGGTATTTTCGTCCCATACCTCCAGCTCAACGTGTTCTGGCGGTACTGGATGTACTACCTAAATCCCTTCAACTACGTTGTCTCGGGCATGTTGACCTTTGGCCTCTGGGGTGCCAAGGTCACCTGCAATGAGGATGAGTTTGCTTTGTTCGAGCCGCTTAATGGCACCACCTGCGCGCAGTACCTGTCGGATTATATGTCCGGTGCTGGCTCGAGTATCAACTTGGTCAACCCCGATGCTACCTCGGCCTGCAAGGTCTGTCAATATACAGACGGAAGTGATTTCCTGAGAAATCTCAATATCATGAGCTACACCACCGGATGGAGAGATATCGGTATCTCGGTCATCTTTGCCATCAGTGGATACGCCTTGGTATTTGGACTCATGAAGTTGAGAACCAAGGCTTCCAAGAAGGCCGAGTAGGTTGATCGTTTCATCCTTGTTCTTCAGCCTTCATTTCCTCAGAATGCTCCTTTCACCATTTTCTCTTCATTTCTTGCCAACTTGTCATACATTCACCTCTCAGCCCTTCATTCATGAAGTCCTACTCCATGCATATCTGCATTTTCGTTCGTCATCGAGAACTTTTCCATCCCCTGCATACATGTTATTAGCTAGCATATAGATTTTAGAACATAGAATATAGAATATAGATTGTACATTCTCGGACCTTTACACAAGACCCTCTACATGATGAGGTTGTAGTGCTTATGAACATAACTCTATGTAATTGAGATAACCGCGAGTCTAAAAGGGAGTGATCAAAGCCATACAACATACAAATATTCCCTAAGTAGTCGCATCGATGTATACTACAACTAACCCGTATTCCATTTCTCCGAGTTAGCCGCCAATATTAGAATATGTACGCCGTACTTCGTACTTGCTGAACCCTTCCTGTCTCCACAATGTGATGAAATTGCATCGACACTGGAGCTAACGAGCTGGCGCGTGGAGATGTGTCCATCTGCACTGGAGACTTTATCCGGGGGCCAGAAGCGTGACACATATTTCACCTTCCCGATCAGGTAGGTAGTCGAAAAGTAACTCCAAATTCCAAAGGGGAACAAAAGCCCCTAAGATTATTTTACATCGATGACTATCTCCATAAGGGTAAGGGATCCTCGAGTGGGAATGACGGGGTCGACCCAGCATCATGGGCCTTGGAAAACGGGACCATTTGCTTTTCTAGAAACTCAAGACCGATCATTGCCGCTTGGAAGCTTACACCGACGACATGGAACCTCCTGTCATACAACATAGTTAAATCCCATCGAGTACAGAGTAGTTTACCCCCAATCTTCCCGCGGAAACCGCGAAAATCGGAGGAATAAACCCACAGCGCGCATTCTCCCGATGCACGTGGGTGGGAACTCGTCCCGCAGTGACAGAATCCGATTCGGCGCTGTGAAGAACTCGGGATCTGCGTACGAGCTGGTTTTCTGCAGAAACTCTGAAATTTGTTGTTTTCAAAAAAAAAAAAAAAAAGGACTTCTTATCACATCACACACAAACACCGGTATTACTGTATTTGCCCAGGAAGGATTCCAAGGTTGCTCAGGAGATCGGCAAATCTCCTTTTGTGGAAACCTGGCCCTAAGCTGGGAGAGCCATTGAAAGACGGGGTGCGACTACTAAGCTCGAGCTTCCTGGACATAAGAGTCCACGAGTATGTTGTCATAGGAGTCTCAGGGATTTGAGAGCGCGAATGTTCTTTGTTCCCGATTTCATACAGAAACAATCCTTGTTTCCCGCGTCTGTGCTGTCGTAATCCAGTTAAGCAAAGATCAGCAGTGGTAATGGGCTGAAATAGGCATGTTTCTTGGTTCTCATTTAGAACCAAAAGCCAAAGCTCCGCCGTGAGCACATCTGTGTACTCCGTACTCCGTACATACCGGGCTTTAGATTATACTTGATTCCCGATGTAGTAATCCACTGGAGCAAATACTTGACTTCAGACAATATTCCCTTTTCAGGCTAAACGGGATCGTTGCTAGAACAACGAACAATGAACACTGTTGAGGTTCCTTGTGTATTCTGAGTTTAGGAGAAAAGCGAACGAAAAGGGTTGCCGTCGAAACCACAGAGTAGTCGGTTCGGCTTGTCTAGGGAAGCTTCAAGCCCTTTCAAGGTTATTCCCACAGAATGACGCAGTAACGGGATGCATAACTGTCCATAAGTTGCGCCAGGTAAGGCTATCTCGGAAACAGTGGAGTTGATGCGATCGCCAATAATGTGGAGGTTGTTTCACCTCATGGAACTTCTAAAATGAGACTCGCTATTTCAAGATTCTTAATAGATTAACCAAAGCCAAAGGAAGAGAGATAAGATTGGAAATTGTGCCGGCCTAGAAGGCGTGCTGGCCCACGTGACACGGGCATACCCCTTGTCCCCAGGCACATGCTTTTATTTTATTCCCGAGGCATCTCCAGGCAATTGTCTCCTGCAATCTCAATAATAGGATTACAGGATCAATAATCTATTCTTGGTTCACACTACGGAGTAGTCTCTACTTCGTATTAAACTATCCCTAGTAAACGCGACAAGACGCCTCTACCACATCGCCAGGATGCGACGGTGATCCCCTTTAACCGTGCCGTCCCGCACTATACTGATAATGATACAGTCAATCCAACACCTATCATATCCCCTCTTCCATCCCGCCCCAAGGAAAATGGCGCGAATGTGGGGAGTCCGGTTCATGGTCAGCACTTTACAATATAAGGGCCAGCGAAACTATTGACCCCCTCAACGGCCTTAACGCACGCGACGCGACACACAAAGTTATCAATAGTCTGCTCCGTACGGAGTGCCGCGGTCTTTCCGATAGGCCCGGCTGGTTTTCTAGCCTCCCCACACGCTCTCAAACCCCTGCTCACTGCGCAACGGCCAGGTCCATCTCAGTTGACAGGGGATTGCTGTTAGTCCCGCATTGCAATTCAATCACGTGCAGCGTCAAACAAAGAAATCGAACAGCCGGGGATCCCAACGATTCTTTGAGTTGCATTCCCCGAAGCAAGGGTGAGCTTCAAGTCAATCCCTCGGTACACTAGTGCCTAGGAAGGTTCTGACAACGAACTCTACTCCGTACCAAAACTCTGGAAACTGCGGCACAGCCGCCCCCTCTATCCACACTTTTAAGGGGAACGTTAAACTATTGATTTTAGAGCAAAACATGATGGACCTATCCAACTCAGGGTGTTCAATTAATTAATACCGCCAATGAATGGCCTCAGTTATACTCCATAAAGTGGATTTACGACCACATGGTGCATCAAGCTCCACGCGAAGACGCATGGTAAATCCTCGAGGCAGCCCCTGACTGCGAGTCTCCACTAAGGCAACCCGAGTCTTTGTCCTTGGGACCGGAAGCTCTCCCGCGAACGCAAAAGTTTCTTCGCCATGCCAAAAAGCAAAGAGACGAAAAGCTGCGATCCAATTGCGGGCAAAGCTCATCTGCCTGGTCGAATCTGGACTCTCTGGGCCCGATTATCGTCGGTCCTAATCTGACATCTCAGATCCTGGACAAAGAAGTAACAAAGAAATGCATCGCGTGTGGCGCCCAACCCCGGTTAATTCGCATCTCGGACAGGGGGGCTATACAGCCGACGCTTTACTGTGCCGCTCATTTGACGCCCCCGAGTGCTTGACAGGTAACATAAGCTATCACGTATAATCTGTTGGTGGCGTCGGGGATATGAAATTGGGAAAGAGGCGCAGACTAGCCCCTAATCCCGGAACGAAGTACCGGTCTGGACCGTTGCGCGGAATCCTGCTGGCCAATCCGCCAGCCGTGTGCATCCGGTGTCACCTTCTGGTGGCTTTCTAGTCAGCTACGGAGGCCGTCCCGGATATTTTAGGGTTTAGAGGATTTCTTTTTCTTGTGGACTTCCCCTTAAGGCGAAATGAACTGTGTGGAGTATGGTGAGTGGAGATGTATGCGTAGCTTCTATCTTTCTTTGTTGATTGCCTTCACATCGCCCCATTGGCGACTATCCCTGGGCCGTTTCTTTCATGCGCGGGTCTAAGTGGGCTTTGGTATTGAATCGACAATATGAAAACTTACGCTGTACGTAACATTGACCATTACCATCTAGCAAATTACTATACAAGGTCTGGTATCATGTACGCATTCTCGGGGTACTTTCTCCCGCTAACTAGATCCCTGCAGCTGCTAGCCTGGTCTTTCGAATCCAAGATTTAGAACGATCTAGATTTCCAGGATTGTGCGTCTGCTTTTTGAACTGCTTATGAATATCCATACAATTGCAGAGGACTTGCGGGGGAAGGAGTATACTCAGCAGACATTGAATGGATAATCCCTGCTCCTAGTCCACCGCCATTCCGCTGCTTTTATTGATGAGCTTGCATTATATGTATGGAGTACGCTATATGCATGTTGTTTTTTATCTGAACTGCTTGTCAATGTCCTCCATGATAAACCTATGTATGCATGGGTAACCCCTGTTACCACCTGGGCAGGCACCAACCTTGGAAGGTTCCGTCTTTCCGTACGCATCCATGGATGAGATCGTGTTAAATTATATGTCCAAAATTTAGTGGTCGGTTGTTAACATCCATACGTCCAATGCTACTATTTTTACAGGGTATTTTTAAGTTAATGTTAGTATATCTTCAATCGTCTTTAGCAAAAGCTTAAACCGGATATATAGATGAAGAGATGTAGACTTCGTCGACAGTGCACAACATATAATATACGCTGGAATATGACGTTAGAATATGCTCTAAGTATGAATTGGACCAACGTTCTAGGAACAGTCACATCTAGTACCTAGGTAGCCTGTGTACGTCACGGGTGGTTACACGATCGCAATCGTGGGGTAAAAGGCCACAAAGAAACAAGCACTCTCTCAGCCATCAATAGAACCTTGGAAAACTCGGTGAGGAAGCTTATTCAAGAACTTTAGAGAAAATAAATGCTAGCGTTCTCTGCACATCAAATCACATAAGACACGAAGAGCGACTTTATTGGGATCGTAACTAAGATCCTAAGGTTTGGAGCGCGATCTTGCAGTCGAATGCAGGTACATGCACTACCTATGCATAAAATTGCGGTGTTATTTCAGCCTCAGCCGCTCACCGCATCTCAACAATTAATGCCACGAGGTGACACAATATGAACTTGAAGATTTGACTCGACAGCTAGAATTCGGACTGTCTGAATGCGCGCCCATGTGCTGGTTATGGGACTTCCTACCGGATGATCCTGATGATATATTGCATGGATATATATGTCCTTTATGTCGCTGAGCCATATGAAACTAGGTTGTGGTCCAATACACAATCTTTTTAAGCGGCTTTTACCATATGTGCACGAGTATATATCGATGAGAAAAGATCTGTATTCTTTCCTGGAGTATCAGTTCAAGGTGAATGGTTGTTATGTGCACGAGTATATATCGATGAGACAGGAGAGACCTAACAAGTAAGCTACTACTCCATGCCATTCACGTCCAATAGAGGCTCTGTCTATACGATAGGTACATGTAGGTCCTCCCATTACCCTGACTGCATAGCATATATCTTGCTACTTGGCACGTTCCACTGTCTCTCGGATACCAACGTTGATATTCCAAGACAACGACTCAGGTCTCTAGCACGCCTCCTGGTCTTACATCGGCAATTGCCCCCACAAAGCTAACTAAGATACAGTACGGCATGAGCATTGAGTCCAAAGATTAGCGTCTTGCTGATTTTACCCCGCAATGGAGCCGTTCATCTCCTACATATACGCGAGGAGTACGAGGATATAGATCATGTTGCACTCGGAGAGATACCCTCGGCTGGAAAATATCACCTGAAGGATGATCATTCAGACCAACAAAAGTACGACAGACAATAAGCAGAGACATACCATGTGTCTTATCACAGAAACCATTCCTGATCCAGACTGCCCCCAAGCCTGGACTTACCAAGGCTCCTACCTAAAATGGTTGCCTGGATGCGGGTCGGGCTTCTTGACCTCGGTGAACATGTTAAACAGATCAGATAAATGTGACGATACCACTCTTCCCCGACGATCTCTTGTCAACTAGACGGGTCCTGCAGCACAGCAGCACAATGGATATACTACAAAGTACTTTGGGAGAATGACCGTGCATGCCCCACTACTTGGGCACGAGTCTGCCGGGATGTGATGTGCTCGTGTGCTTTGCAGCTGACGAAAATATTCAAAGTCACCTAGGTAAACAAACAGCAAACTAGCAAGTTAAGCTAATAAAGTACATACATATGTAGGGGTACATGATGTAGGTAATATCGAGATGAGACACGCAAACAGTGTGAGACTGCGCGCGGGCTGACCCGTCAATTGTATCACTCTATGAGTTGCATTGTGCGACTGGTTTTTACACTGTATTTTTCTCTAGAGAGTTAAGAGACAAAGAAGTTCAAAAGATGACTATAACCAAACGGGCTGTAAATTTGAGATGCAATATTCTACGCGATCTACTCCGTACGCGACCGTAAAAAAGCACGTCTACATCAGAGATATGAGACTTGGTCTAAGCACCTCCGTCCCATGGTTCAAACCCACCTCCAGCACGGACATTCCACCCATTGAAGGTATCGCCCGCAGATCGCATTTTGCGATTGCCCATGATGTGATGATATGGAGGGGGCTTGCATTGCACTACAATGACAACCATCGATTGGACCCCACGAGGGGCGAGTTCGGAGCTTTTTTTGGGGGGTTTTATTTTTGTTTTCGTTTGTGCCAACCTTGCTCTCTCGGTCTCGGCTTGATAGCTTTTTGCTGACTTATATTAGTCAAAAATTAGTTATCAGAAACTAGCAATTTTATACTTCCCCAAAGAGGCAATGATTCCAGAACATGTGACGAGTGACCAATGCGTGCTTAGGAGAAATAAGTATGCGCTTTGCACATTTCAATGTTGACTGGCGACTGCAGAATCACCAAGTTCACTTAGCTCTGCAAATCTGTTGGTCGAGCTGCGGGAGGACGTGCGACGCTGTGATGGGGAAAGGGAGAATAGCCTATGGATGTTATTGTCATAGTGTATTACAAGTTCGATACTAAGTGTCCAATTATTCCAAGCCTAGACCATAGGAGGGCGAAATCCGCTTGTTATTATTCAATTTTGCGATTTTCGACCCTGACCTATGATTGAATATAGAGTATTTCTGTCCAATTATTTCAAAGAGAATTAACTGGAACGTGCTGATCAAATAACATTGATTATGTGCCACATCAAATTATTCACAGAATATTTTCGAAGTTCACTTTGAGTCTAGGGGCGATGCACATTCTATTGTTAGTCAACAAAAGTACATCAAAAATTTTCATGCGGCAAGGTGCTCCCGTATCCTCGCATCTAGTATTATTCCAGGTCTTAGACAAGAGCGGGTCCGCGTCTTGAATTTCCCCGTCGCTTCACATAGCTTAGAACTAGCTAGGATTAAGTATGCCTCACTACAACATATGCAGGCATCGGGTCTGCGACAGTGTTCGACTTTTTCGCAACTCGCCACAGCTCGCGTTTGTGGATCCTGTTTGCCAATTGCGAACCTGTTCCTCTGGTTATCGCCCCACGCGGGAGGGGGAAAAAGGAAAAGATGGAGGGGGGGATCTCAGTATGGTACTCCGTACATACAGCTTGGTCCGGATGTCAATAGATACCGGGGTCTGGACAAGGGGTAGGGATTTGAGATTTGAGATTTTTTTATGTGAGGTACGGATTACCGAGGGAAATAATATTTGCAATCAGGTGAAAATAAACCATAACGGCCAAAAATAAAAAGACTTTTGGCTGCTGTCACTTTGGGGCCCGGTCGCTGCGCTGTCGATCCCATCCCGGAGAGATAGTGGTGACAGGCGACCAAAAGATCCCCTTCCCTCACTTTTAATGATTGATCGAGTACCCCCCTGCAGGCTCTAGCACACGGTCAATGCATTAAGACATGGCCTGACTTAACCCCACAAGATTTATGCCGCTGTGGCAATATGATTGGTCTCAGGCGGGAGAAACTTTCAATTGTAAAAAAATGAAAATGGAGTATTTATTGCCTTTGGAGGGGAATAGTGGGAGGTCTGGAACAGAGTACGTTCGGCAGATGCAAGGTGGATAGTGCTAGACTAGACTTGGTACATGTGAGAGATGTACCTTTTGGCCTAATTATTGTGTGGAAGGTACATTGTAAATTTGTACCGGTGGAAGGTGCCGAGGGCCTATGGTATTCAAAGTAGACAGGCCAAATCTGGGAAAGGAGGGATTCCTCAAATTTCCGATTCCTTTTTCTTTCTTTTTCTATTGCTGCTTGGAGATCTCAATCTATTTTGACTCGAATAAGAGATAGAGAGCCATCAGTTTTCAAGAGTTGAACGTATAAAGTTCGAAATTCTTTTTTTTTTTTTAAAAAAAAAAGAAAATCCAAAAAGTGAAAAAAAAAACCTAAAAAAATAGAATAATTTATAAATACGTACTTTTGTATGATACCGGTCACATTACTCTGTATATCAGAGTACATTACATCTCCATACGGGGGCCCATTACCAGTGGAGCGTGGATCGTCCCTCGTCCCGATCGAGTCCCAGAAGATGGCCCTTTTGAGCTCCAGAGTTATTATTCCACTTAATTATTCCACTTAAGTCCCTCTTTTCCCTTTCTCCCCTTTTACTTCTAAGCTTCTTCACTTTCCACTTTCACTTTGTATTGCTGCCGGTGGCAATTGCAAGTTATACTTATACTTAGCATTCTTTTATATCCCTTCCGCCCTTGCGTTACCCTAATAGGGAATCCCTCTTTCGTCACCATTTACAGTCCTTGCTGCGATCCTTTCTTCAATTGCACTTGCCTCAATTCTCCTTCACAGGCATTTGCATTATTTACCCATCGGGCCAATTCATCCCTTGATACTGGGTTGACCTCATTACGACTCATCCCTCCGGGACCTTGAATATTCCGGACTCCTAGAAAGGAAGTCTGCTTGGATCTGTTTATAGTTTTTGATTACCTGTTAATATTGTTTTCTGTGTTTGTATGTCCAGTTCAAAGTTCCTAAATCCTTCCCCTCTCCTGGCATTCCAAGCCCTCAACCTCCTTGGGGCTTTCCAAACATTCAATCCCTATACTCTATATCCTTGAGCGCCAATTGACCTAGATTGTGTAGGATCAACACCAGCCTCTGACGATCCGATTCCTCCTCTCCATCCTTGATTATCCAACGCCACTTGCTTTCGATACTGGTCTTTTTTTTTTTTTTAAGTTGGATCCACTGAACCATGTCCATTGCACCTACCGAATAAACGCCTTCGGTCAGTGACCTCAGCGGCTTGGAGAAGAAATTACTCAGTCACGGAACGGACAAGAGATGGAATCAATGAAGCCACACATCCCCCCGTTAAAGATCTCGAAATCCAATTCGAATTTATCCGAGTCGAGCAACGACGCTAAATCTATACCGAGTCGATTCTATTCCGCCTGGGGTTCATCAGATTTGACCCCTCCGTTAACACCAAAAGACACCCAGGACACAAACATGGATCAACCGGAGGCCCCAAGACCTGTCTTTCACAACTATCTGCGCGCGTTCTATCCTTTCCACCCGGCCGGCAATGTCTCTCCGTCGACCGTTACACTCCCTCTGGACCAGGGAGATATCATTTTGGTACACTCCGTTCACACCAATGGCTGGGCCGATGGTACATTATTAGATTCTGGGAATCGAGGCTGGTTGCCCACGAATTACTGCGAAGCATACGATCAATTACCTATGCGTCCTTTGTTGAAGGCCTTGACTGATTTCTGGGATATCATTCGAGGAGGATGCGGGTCATCACTAAAAGATTTTGGAAACCAAGACTTGATGAGAGGGCCTATCGCTGGCGTCCGGTTCCTACTGGTAAGTACCAATTAGAACCGAGAAAACACCACAGGGCTTATAATTCCACAGGAAAAATCAGAATGTCTTACTCGAGAATCCCCCTTGGTAAGGAGATTCGACGGACTACGAAGAATTCGGAAGGCTTTGCTATCTGACCTGTCTTCGCTGGTGAAAACTGCGAAAAAGTTCCAGGAAGTTGCAAACGGGGTTCCTTCGGAAGATGAGGTTGAGGCCATTTTGGATGAGATGCTTCTCAAGGCTTTCAAGATTGTGACCCGAGGAGTTCGATTCCTCGACGTTTGGAATGAGGAGGTAGGCCTGAGCAGGACTATTGCTGAGATGGATGGACCCGGCGACAGCCTAGACCAATATAGCATGCCACCGACTCCTGCATCCGAAAGTTTCAACTTGGGCGAGAACGATGGGCCTGCTAGATCCGATTCGCGAATGCTGGAATCACGAATGGAATCACGAATGGAATCACGGATGGAATCACGGATGGAGTCGCGACAAATGAGCCACAGCCGTATGGATATGAGTCGGTCATCGATGCGCACCGAAATGGTTGATCAGAGACCGGTCTCCGTCGCTACGAAACGGGTTTCTATTTCTCACCGCATGTCAGTTTCCGGTCCTTCTACTGCCATCGGTGCCCAGAATCTGGCATCAGAACGCCTAGGAATGACATATGATGCGTTCCTCGGTGTGCTTGGCTCGTTTATCGGGCTCCACATGCAGTCCCGCTCCTCGACGGAGTTGGTTGTGACCACCCAGCAGGCTGTCCAGTCGTGTAGGCAATTGTTAAATGTCGTGGAGGTGGTGTGCGAGCATGACACCCACCGCAGCGTTTTTCTCGAGCAGGCACGAGAGTCAATGTGTGAGAAGCTATCTGAGCTTGTTCATGCTGCACGCGACGTGTTCCGCCCTGCAAACCTACCAGACGATGATCTTGTGTTCATGCCAGACGAAGGGAAACGGCTTGTGGATGCTGCGACTGACTGTGTACGAGCAGCTGGAAACTGTTTAGCGAAGGCCCGCCTGGTGCTTGAGCAAATTGGTGACCTTGAGCTTGATCCTGAACACTTTGAGGAGAGGGGCCAGGACTTGGCTGGCATTGCATCTCCACAAGATGAATCAGAGACTCATGTAGAACAGGAGCGACAGGAGTTGTCACCCCGCCTCCCCCCACCTCCTCTTCAGATTCCTACCACCACATACTCTCCCCCAACACCTGCTCTCACCGACTCTACAACACCTTCCTCCTTCCAGTCTCATCTCTCAAATTCTCCCGCCAACATTACCGCCATTTCTTCAACACCTAATTCTGCCATCCTCCCCACCCATCTGGAGAACATCTCTTCCTTCTCCTCCGCTGACAGTAACTACCCTGAAAGTCATCCCAAGTCTGACGTGAGCGAATCATTTGGGCGTGGAATCACGAGCAATGGTAGCAGCTTCACATATCACAGCCACACACGTGACTCCGAGATGAGTGGTGTCTCGCAAACCTCGACTCGGGCTACCTCGCCTGATATTGGGGGTAGCTTCCAAGGTAGTTTCACGGTTCACTCACTGAAGGAGAGTCTGAGTTACTCGACCCTCGCCGAGGAGAACGAGGAGACTGAGGCCAACATCCTGGAAAAGACTTTCGCACACGAACTTATTTACAAGGAAGGTTCGGTGATGGGCGGTAGTCTCCGTGCTCTTATTGAGAAGCTGACTGCTCACCAATCCACCCCCGATGCCATGTTTGTCTCAACCTTCTACCTCACCTTCCGTCTCTTTGYTACGCCTCTCGAGTTTGCCCAGGCCCTGGCTGAACGCTTCGAATACATTGGTGACACACCCCATGCCGCCGGACCTGTCCGTCTCCGTGTATACAACATCTTCAAGGGCTGGCTCGAGTCCCACTGGCGCCACGATCGCGACAACACGGCCCTTGATTTCATCACCAACTTTGCAAACACACGACTTGTGGTCGATCTCCCCACTGCTGGTAAGCGGTTGCTTGATCTGGCCAATAAGGTGTCTGCAGTTGGTGGCCCGCTGGTGCCTCGCTTAATTTCTTCTATGGGCAAGACCAACACTTCCATTGCCCAATACATTCACCCCGATACCCCCCTACCTCCTCCCGTCCTTGGCAAGAAGGAGCATAACTTGCTTAGGCAATGGAAGAACGGCGAAGCCTCAATTACCATTCTTGACTTCGACCCACTTGAGCTCGCCCGCCAGCTCACTATTAAGGAGTCGCGTATTTTCTGCTCCATCCTTCCCGAGGAGCTCCTGGACACGGAATGGACCAGAAAAACAGGCTCGTTGGCTGTGAATGTTCGGGCCATGTCAACTCTGTCGACTGATCTTGCCCACCTCGTTGCCGACTCCATTCTGTACCTCGAGGAGCCCAAAAAGCGGGCCGCGACCATCAAGCACTGGGTCAAGATTGCGAACAAATGCCTGGAGTTGAACAACTATGACTCCCTTATGGCTATCATTTGCTCTTTGAACTTGTCTATGATCTCTCGCCTGAAGAAGACCTGGGACATCGTATCGCAGAAGACCAAGACTGCTCTCGAGCAGCTCCGCAGCATCGTGGATGTGTCTCGCAACTACGCAGTACTCCGTCAGCGCCTTCAGAATCACGTGCCCCCTTGTCTCCCATTCGTCGGTACCTATCTGACCGACCTCACCTTTGTCGACCACGGCAACCAATCTCTCCGTACGCTCTCCACCGACGACAGTGAAATGGCCGTCATCAACTTCGACAAGCACATGAAGACAGCTCGCATTATCAGCGAGCTCCAACGCTTCCAGATTCCCTACCGTCTGACCGAAGTTCCGGAGCTTCAGGCTTGGATGCAGAATGAGCTCGTGCGCGTGCGTTCCAACGGCGAAACAACCGCACAAACCTTCTACCGCCGCTCTCTAGTTCTTGAGCCTAGAGAACCCTCCCGCAGCGGAAATACCCTTCAGTCCCAGTCTGAGACCATTCCTTCCATGCTCGACAATGCCAAGGACAAGTTCGACTTCCTCTCATGGACCAACCAATCCAAGGCGAAATCCGTCACGACACACGGATAAGTCACTCTCTTCCACCCGCAATCATTTACACCATCCTTCACAACCTAATGACTGATGACCTCTTATTCCCGATTTACTGGTTTTCTAACCAACATCATCTTAACTTCTACCATGCATACTTGCATCATCTTCCTCCAAACCCATTTTTTTTGTGATCTGTGAATATCCCATCATTCTTGTCTTACCTATTTACTTTTTTTTTTATTCTTGGGCGGTGCGTGTTTGATTTGTTTTGCAATTTCTCGGTTGAGAAATGTAGCATTTGAAAAGCGGCTATGTATGGAACGGGGCCTCGGACTACCCAAACGGAGTTTACCAAGGCACTTGTTCTGTTTATGTTTTAATTTCTTATCTGTTCTTATTTTCGGCTGGGACAGGACGGGAAAAAAAGGATTGTTATCTGTCAATTGGGCGTTTCCCTACATCGGATACCCCCTAGACAATATTTTTGCCTCACGGCTTCTGTACAGGAGCAACTCTTAAAAAGCTGCCTAAAATGCAAAATACGCTTTAATTTTAACTGTCCCAATATCAATCGTAACTGTATCTCTGCTTTTGCCTCGCATAGTGTTGAGGCCTGGGCTTTTTCCTACATAAAAGACATGGGGGAACCTAAGCTATCCAAATTAAGAACTTTCGATGCTTTACCCCGGCCTCTGCCTTGATATTTCTTCCTGAGTACTGAGGTCTGTCCACCAATGATTGCCAAATAAAAGCCCACAAGCCAGATCAAAAGCTAGCGTACCAGAGAGAGCCCACCATTAACAGGCACCGACTGACCCGTAATCCAGCGCGACGCATCCGAAACCAAAAACGCAAGAACAGGAACCAAATCAATCTCCACATCCCCAAACTTCTCCCCAAGACAAACTCGATCATTCATGAAAACATCATGACCAGCAACACTCTCTGCCTCAAGATTCTCACGATAACCATCAATCATGGGCGTCCAAACAGCCGGCAGAACCGCATTAACACGAATCCCATACTTCCCCCACTCTCGCGCAACAGCCCTCGTAAAGCTCTGCACAGCACCCTTCGAAGCAGCATAGTGAGCCAAAAGCGGCAGCGGCTCAGACGCAAAATCAGACCCGAAGTTCAGAATCGTGCCGCCACGAGTCTTGAGATAAGGAAAGACAGCTTGGTTCATGAAGATCGTTCCCTTGATGTTGACGTCCAGCATGCGGTCCAGCTCACTCTCAGCGATGGTCTCTGCAGCATCTTGGTGGATGTGGCCCGCTGCATGGACTAAACTGTCCAGGCCACCGAGGAGTCGCACGGCGGCTTCCACGACCGCGTTGCACTCTGATCTGACTGTTACATCGACGTGTTGGTATTGTATCTTGGCGTTGTGGTTTTTTGGTGGAGATTTCCGTCGCCACGCTTTCGCCGATGTCATCTTGTATGTCGCATATCACTATTTGCACGCCGTGCGCGGCGAAAACTTCGGCGGTTGCTTTGCCGATTCATGAAGCGCAGCCTGTTATCAGGATGCGCTTGCCGGCGATTGAAGGGATTATATGGCAGACTGTTTCCTTTGAAGGATAGTCGTGGGGGGTTTGGGGACACATTTTGATTGGAATTGCTGTAACTGAATGGGTGATGGAATGCTTAGAAGTTGGATTGGTGGTTTCGTGATGTTGGTTCTGGATTGCTTCTTTATATGTCCTCTCTATGCTCGATGTAGCCTGTAATGTATAGATAAAGATGATTCCAAACCTGGCTGATTTATGTACTCCCCGAGTCTAGAGCTGAGATTTAAGTAATGATTCAAGGATCGACCTGGCATTTGTGTCTTCCTATCAATAGAAGGTCCGATGGAAGGAAGTAATACGCAACAACCAAGACCACCACAACGACGAGATAGTCATGAACTGTCGAAATTGTTGTGCCACCTAATTAGCTCCCTCGTGGATCCTGTTTTACGTATTCCGTAGTTCGTCGTACATATGAACTCGTGGGCCTATATACATAGCTAGACATACAAGGATAAACATCTTACTTCACGCTTGACCACTTCTTTGCGTGTCACTGAAATGACAGAATGCATGGATAGCTGTTTATTCAACGTCATCATAGTTGCCCTATCGCGGGGTTGGATCTTGCAGATTCCTCGTCTTGTTTGAATATTGACTTGATCCGACTGCAAGCCAGAGCTGAGGTTGTCTATTACCAAGGGATCGGGAGATTTAAACACGTTCAGACACAATCATCAGTCTTAACGGCAAACCGTATTAGATATATCTGGACAGTAAACGGAACAATAACCCCCGTATAACATTCTTATATTGGGAATTGATAAAGAGATGAAGCTTGCAGTTGTACGTAAGAAAGAAAAGACCATAGTACTGCAACCTTTTCATTTGAGTTCATAGATCTTATTCGCGGTTGACGAAAAGTGAAAAAGTAACGGAAATAAGATTGTTGGAATAAGTACGCTCCAAAGAAAGGGCTTGACTAGGACCTCTTGACAAGTGACCTATCTAATGAACGTCCGCGAGTACTCCAAAAGTATGTATGTGGTTTTTATAATATTCACAGAAGTACCATCATTTGTTTCAATCTGATGGTTGCTATACCAGATACATACGTATGTACCAGCTTTGTATTGTATTTATGATTTGAGAGTATTCATATCATACCATAAAGCATCTCTATCCAAGGCCGCGTAAACCAGTCGCAGTGTCATTCCGTCTATCACTATATCTGTGGCTGGCTGATCCTTGCATGAACCCCTCCGCCAAGTCTACGGAGGGGTTTCTTAATAATACATATCCATGTAAGAGATATGTGCAGAGCACCCTGATTTTGAATGCAAGAGAACCCCTCGACTGTATACCCCAGCCGACAGACCACTGCCATTGCGTTGAGGTATTTGAGTAATGCGACTGCCTATGGATACTCCGTAAGCGCCAGACCATGCGAATATGTAGGTCAAGGTCAAATTGAAATCTGTCGATGTCCTGCACGATCTATCTGGCCGATACGGGTTCATGCAAGAATATTAAATCCATCAGGCTTACGGAGTTCTCCGTGTAGAGTGAGTACTATGCGGAGTGTCCAGCTGCCCTCGCTATGTCACCATGTTCACATCTAGGCATTGACGTAAACACTCAATAGGTTGTTTATTTCAGTTTTCATTTGCTTTACGATGTATTGGAAACACTATTTGTGATCTCTTTGTCAATTTGAGTAGGAGAGAAATGTGACATATCACCGTGAAACCTTCAAAACAGGTTTGAGCACTCATGCTAGAGGCCAAAGTGGATGACAGGGATTTCATGTCAGTTTATTTGATACTCCGGGCTCATATTGTAAGGATGATAGACAGAGGCAGGCGAGAGATCATCCCAGTGTCGCCGAGTCTGTGCCTTGTTCGCCTGCAGTCCACAAAACCCTAACAATAAATTAGTGAATTCACAGAATGACCGCCAAAGACAAGTGGTTTGGGTTCGAGCTTGAGGATTTGGCAGTGATGTATCACCTAATGTACATATTTCCATCCTACCAGAATCCCCAAATTTTCTATAGAAGGGCCTGGAAACTAATCAACTATGTTACATAACGTGCTCTAAACGCCTCCACGAAATCCAAAGTCATGTCGTAACTACCATCATAAGCGGATGCACTGGTATCCAAGTCTAGCGGCAATGAAACAGCAGTCTCAGGGAGGGATCGTAAATCAAGTATAGGAACCATTGAAGGGCGGCCGTGGGCACATTGAAATGGGAAGGCACAACGGGCCAGGTTGGAGACCAAGGCCTGGCACTCTTCGATATTCAACGGGTCATTGAACATGATCGCAGTGCGACAGGCGCGGGAGTTGAGAAGGTCCACGATGCCTTGAGGGCATCCATTCATCCGTTGAACCCATGAGCGCGAGGTGGATCCTTGGTGTACCACATCATCGCTGTCTGATAGCTCGGGATCCTGTTCCAATGTTCTCTTCGACTGAAACGGCTTACTGCCATCTTCCTCACTTAACCAAATCTCACGCCTCATCAAGTCAACCAACACATGAGGCTCGAGCCTACAGCGTTCGGCTATTAGCACAGGAAGAGTATGGACGGCGATCATGACAGTAGAGTTGGTTTTGCCTTGTGTCACATACTCAATACCCCAGGTTGAGAAGAGTCTCGTATATTTTTGGAAGAGACCACCCTCCGTCGATGAAACTTCAAATGCCAAAGAACCGACTTGGACAGTCCGCACTCGAGCACTTGACTCCCAACCCTCACCAAGCCCAGCAGAGACAAACATCTCCCTGAATAACTGTTCAATTCGACATCGCTCATCGGCCGCGTGCTGATCGATTAAAAGCAGAACATCGTTTGATGGCCCCTCCCAATTGCGGATGACGGGGGCCGTACGGACCTTGGCCAAAATGAACTTTCTGGCCACCTGGGCTATCACGTCGGCAGTCTCGAGCGCACGACGTTGAAGTTTTCCTCGGTATTTGGCAACTTGCGCTGTATCAAGCGATCCAATGCCCTTGAAGCAGGCATGTGAAGAAGTAGCTGTATTCTGCTGACCGGCGACCTCTGCGCCTAGATTTGGTATTGGCATTTCTGTTCGGCTGAAGGAAGGGTTGTCCCATGCCCCCAACATGTTATCTATCCAAAACGTTTGCACTGGATTCTTGGACGAGGTTCCGACGCAGTCGGTGGGGGAACGTTGGGTAGCTAATGACTTCCGGGAGTTCATTGTTTGGCCCGTTCGAGGATTGATCATATAGGCCAACTTGGTGTGTGGATCGACCCAGGTGATCATCTTGTCTGATGGTGAGTCTCCAGGCAGATCCTCCTTGTCATCACTAGAGATTCCTTTATCCAGGGGCTTTGGAAGAATGGTGCACTCCTGGCCATCATCTCGACTGTTTGGCCTAATTTTAGGAAGAATCGGTAAGGAGCTCTCATCCTGCGTTATATCAGGAGTCGCATGCGAAAGCCGAGACGTTCGGTGGGTCGGAGAACGTCTTTTGAAATCCTTAGCGGTTTTCACTCTGGACCAGTTGTTGAAGGTTTGACCAGAGTTCAGAGACTGGGCTCTTGGAAATGAGGGAATTTTCAGGTGACCGCTAAACGCCTCTTCGGTGCTCGAAATCGACCGACCATGTCGTAGGGGGCCACGAGAACTGCCAGCTGGTTGGGAGGCTTTGGAACGGATACTCTGGTTTTGGTCTGATGACATGGTCTGCTTTTTGCCATCACGAGGGCGGAGATCGTGTTGCTTCAAAAACTCATGGACCATGGCTCCAAGCACATCAACTATACGTTGAAGTGATTTGGCCGATTCTGGAAGATGCTCAGATGCATCATCATCCAACCGTATAACAGCGTTTGTGTCAATGCGAATGTAGAACATTGGCCACTTATTGACAGGCTTTGCCCAGCTTCGAGTGCTTGCGTTACTTGGGGCATCAAGCAGATTCACCGAAGATGTAGGATGTGGAACAGAGCTTCTGTTAGACATGGCTCCGACATTACTGAAATCTGACGAAGCAAATAGCCGGTTCACTTCGGTATAAAACACGTTCGAGCTATTGCGCGATAGCAGGGGTTCTTTTCCCAAAGAGATGAACTGACACTTCCGACTTGGGCTGGGCTGGAGAGATATAGCTCCCCGAACTATCAGGTCAGAAACTGATGCTGAGATTTCATGCCAAGAATTGAAGTTTTGTGGTGTGATCAGCCCAGATTGTGTGAGAACCATCCCGATGCGTTTAAGATCTAACTCCCTCCGATCATGAGAGATGCGTGCTTCGGACATGGAGGCAGTTCCAAGACGAACGGACATCCGTTTGTTTCTTTCCACATCGATCAAGACTAATTTCGAGAATTGATGATTGGCTAGAAGGAGAGACACCAAGGAGTTCCTGAGATGGTCCCACTCTCGTTCTAGCTCGTCCGGTCTCTGAAGATTGAGAGCTCGACTCTTGACGCGAACTGGCATATTTCCAAAAAGGTCATTGACAGTCACAGACGTGCCATGGTCGACAGAGCGAAGTGCATGATGTGAAGGTGCAGGGGTTAGCCGAGCCACAGGCGTGGAATGATGAAGTATGATCGTGTTTGTGCATCCATGACCAATGTGACGAGAAGTTACAGTGAGCAGAGACAATGAGGCCAGGGAAGCCAAAAACAAGCCCCGATGGCCATACATGCCACTCAGGTTGAATTTGGATGTATCTATTGCATATGTTAGCTAGCACACATTACAACGTCAAAGTTGGGAGACGTACGGTGAGGCTTGCCTAGACCCCCTGTAACTTCGAACTCGGCTGGAGGAATTCCGTCGCCATCATCTTCAACTATACAGCCACCACGTTTGAAATCAACAGTGACGAAGACGGTATGTGCATTGGCATCCAAAGAATTCTTGACTAGCTCCAGAATGACACCAGTCAGATGCACAATGGATGTAGACGATTTGACCTTTGCAATCACATCAGAAGGTAGCGCTCGTATAATTGACTGAGAAGGAGGCATTGACACAGTTGTTGTATTCATCGGGGCATTGCGCCACTAGATGCAATAAGAAAGACCCCAAAATGGATTTTGGCAACACAACTAAAATCAAGAGCTTCATTCATGGTTACCTGTCATTGTCGCTGCCCGAGCGCTCCCATAAGTATCAAAATGACTCACGAAAGAATACAATGTCCAGAATTTTGAGAATATGGTCAGATAGAAGTCCAGAGGCAACTGAAGGCAGGCACATGACGTGCACGGATAAACAGTCTCCCCGCCCGCTGCTCCATCTGCCTCGGCGCGGCTGGATCCCCAGGGCTCTGCTCCCTTGCCTACCTTTGACCTTTCACAAGCCAGAGAGGATAGTGACTAGGCTGCCTCTTCAAGCTAGAATGACTACTGCCGATGGTCCTGCCAGGGTGCATGGTAAGTTCAGATTGTGCGTATTGGTCACTGTGAACCGCTGCTAAGGGATTCATACAAAACAGACCGAAATGCACGTCGCCGTCCATTCTCCAACTGGGTGAAACGCCTGGCGAACCTTAAGAGTTCCTCTGATTCTACGACAAACCGATGGTCCAACAAGCGCTACACTGGTAATAAGGGCAAGAAGGGCGATCAAGAAAACAACCCATACCCGCTTTCTGGAACCATCAATCGTGACACAGGGACTCAGACACCGACCGACTCATACTCAGATGACCATTATGGTGCAGAAACTCGCTCCAGGAGCGACCCATCTTTGTGTTCGGGCTCTGAGAACCCGGCTCCCGTGACAAGCGCAAAATCCGCTGCGCCAACCATTTCAACCAATGACGACGCTGCATTCTCCGAAGCGGCGTATTCCAAGACAGGCACATTGACAACTGGCACTGAAGGATTTAGCACCCATGGAGGTGGCGAGGGCAGTACCTTCTCATCGCCTGCACCTTCGATTCGATCAATGACCACTACCCTGACCACTGTGCACTCGACGGCACCCTCAACCCAACTGTACAACACACAAAACAACCACAATGGACACCACCATGGCAGCTCGACACAGAGCTCCTCAAACCAGCAGATTCAATTTTCTCACCAATTTCCTTCAACCTCACCCGCTACCGCAGTCCCCCCGCACCTCGTGCCCCAAAGCCATGCGATGACGTACAGTGCCGCAACCGCAAACAATGCCTTGACCGATAACGCATCTCTTCTCACCTTGGCGAGCTCATCTAAGCGCCGTCGGCGCAACTCTCTAGATACCAATGCATCCGTACGCGGATTGGCTCCCTCTTCTGTTTTCGGCGGTAGTCGGGAGAGCCTGCCCCTGAGTGTTCTGAGTGGAAATACGACTGAAGCATCTAATACCTCTGTGTTCAATGCCTCGGGTGTACTGAGCCGACCAAGTATTGTTGGCCTTGCTAGTGCTGAACGCATCAGTGTGTACTCGGGCTCCGGAGCAATTCCGCTAGCTAGCACCCCTGCGGAGCGGAGCGGCCTGTACACCACCAAGCAGACCGCCGGCGGTGATACGGCCAGCATTCGCAGCGGTGTCCAATCACACAGTCGAAATGATAGTACCGCCGCTAGTATCGCCGGGGGTATTAGCAGTCCATTGGCCATGACTGGTCGCATGAGTCGAAGAAGTTCTGGCTGGGGAGAAATTACCGGCGAGGAAGGCAATGACGGAAAGCCAGTGGAGAAAAACGAAGATGAAGCCACGACTAAAGATGAGCATGGCTTTCTCGTTGAGCGGCTCAAGGCATGATGCCACATGGCACCCACATACCTTTACCAATCACGATCGGACGGTGAGGTACGCTTGAATGAAGTTACGCATGGACAGTTCGGAAGTTTGAGCGAAGTAACAGCGACTCTTTACTACATAATGACTTGATGCATGGAGACATTCCAAAGACCTGGGTATTCTTAATGGTTTGGCGGCGTTTTCTAGGCTGGGACTTTGATACCCTATGCGGTATGGACAAATTCGTTTCTACTCAATCCATATCGCATGCAACTTCAGATCTTTCGTGTGTCCATTAGGCCTTTACTAGATTCCGCTGTGATTGCTTAGTTTCCACACGTTTATGACGCCGTATTTGTTGATGTCCATCCATAATTGGCCCACGAGCACACCATTTCATCGGCGCCGAATTACCATGGGCATATCGTACTGATACACGAACCAGGCATTTTGGTAGTTCCATTCATGTTTGGGATCCACCAGTTGAATCTATACCCCGAGTTAGCACCAAGAAGCTGGCATCCGAAGAACGCCAATAAACCACTTACATCGAATGAGCTGTACAGCGATGCAATCAACTTTTTGATCTCTAACATAGCGAGATAGCGGCCCATGCAAACGCGGCCTCCACCACCGAAAGATAAGTCGACAGTATCCTTCATCCGACGCAGGCGATCCTCAAAGTTTCCCGGGCTTTCGCCCTTGCCCTGTAGCCAGCGGTCCGGGTTGAAGTCATCGGCATCATCTCCGAACACCCCGAGATCACGGTTAGTGACAAAGGGGTTGATCCCTGCCTTGGTGCCTGCAGGGAGATACCGTCCATCGGGAAGCGTGAACCCACCCTCTGGAACGACACGCTCGAAGACCATGGCAATACCGGGGTTGATTCGTAGAGCTTCACGAATGACGGCATCCAGGTACGGCAAGTCGCGAATCTCCTTCCATGGAGCGGGGGCAGAGATACCTGCGGCTTTAAGTTCGGTGGCAAGTTTGACCGTCGCAGCAGGTGATTTGGCTAGGTAGTAAACGACAGCACGCATGGTGGCCGAGCTCGTGTCGCCTCCAGCAAGAATGCTCAGCATCAGCCAGTTGACAATCTGATTATCGTCGACCATGTCGGGGTATGTTTCTTTCAGCTGTACGTATTTGTCTAGCGTGTGGTCGACACTACCGGCGGATATCTTCTTTTCAGCGAGCTGGGCTTGATACTCGGCGACGACTTTGAAGGCGTACAGGACGCCTGTCAAGGTGGGCTTGGGGCCGATTCGCTTAATCGGATTCTTGTCGAGGATGTTGTCAATCCACGGAATTTGAGAGACCTAGTGGGACGCGTCAGTTACACTTTGACCACGCCGAATTGTTGATATCATGGTCCTTACCGGTGCGAAGTATCTCAGGCCAGCAGTCGAGTCCGTGATGAGATTGTCAACATCCTTCTCCTGGTCAATGAATCCATAGTGCCGACCAAAACTGAAGTTGGCGGTGACATCCCAGGCGACTACGCGTGTTAGCTTTTATCTATGCAGGGTATTTGGGGCGCTTGAGAGTATGCTCACAGAAACCAATCCATTCATCTGCCGGACAAACCTTTCCTGCGTTACCACCATCGACGAACCTCAGCGCTAGCTTGTCCACAAACTTTGTTATTGTTTCATCGATGAAAGGCTCGTATTCCAGAACCTTGGTCATAGACCAAAGGCTCCGAATAGGTCGGATGTTCTGGTTGTGCCAATCTTCATCCTGGGTGTTGAAGAGATTCGACAGTCGATGGCCTTCGAGCAGCACATCATTGGGGCGGTACATATCACTCTTTACATGATTACGACAGGTCAGCACGGCCTACTCTCACACGTAAAAGGACGATATTGACTAGGAGACGACATATCTAACCTTTTTCCATGGATTGCGCGTGGAGTAAATTGTCCGAATTAGATTCGGGTCTGATATGCTCACGCAATTGGGGCCAACCTGTACCGCTGGGCCATATTTCCGATGTAATTGAACATTCTTGAGATCAATACGTCCACCGTATGCGTGAGACGCGCGCCAAAAATCAGTGATCTTGGCCAACGCTGGGCCAGGGATGGATCTCAAACGCGAAAAGAACACATCTGAAATCAGCTTTATCACAACAAGCAGACCCAGAGTGACCAGGACCTGGGCCCACAGGCTGGAAGGAAGAGGGATCATCTCCGACATCGTGGCAGATGTGGATTCTGTGCACACATAAAAGTAAGTGCGGTGTAGCAAGGGGATTCCAAATCCAATTCACTGCCAATGGTCAGGATTTCGTGAGCCAGCAACATGGTTGCCAGGCGCAGCACTTAAAAGCCCCTCGGAGATCCTAGGCCCTAGTGCTGCTGAGATTAAGGGGGGGGGCGTGATTTGCCCTTTTTTTAACACCAGGCGTGAGAACGTGGGCCATTACGGGGAACAAAATGAACGGCGCAAACAAGCGTTGACAATTCTCCAATGGCATGGAAACTCCATCCAAGTTGGATTTAGCGTTTGTCTCCAGACGGGGGTGAACGGAATGTGGAGTCGGTGGTTGATTGCCGATGATCGTGAATGGCTCTTCGATAAAACCAATTTCCCAATTCGGCCATAACAACCTTGGCTCTACAGCGGCGCCGCCCTAGCGTCCGACGAGATACCATGGCTTTGTGACAGCGGCTCTAATTAGCCGTTTAAGAAAAGATCGTGCAAACTGGTTATTATTATTATTATTACTGACTTAACAGATCCACTACCATGGTAAGCGAATCCAAGCACAAGTCATGCATGACAGACTTGTTCAAATCGAGAAAGCGGCGTAAGGCGATCGCTTGGATGTTTTCTTGATCCACCTACGGAGTAGAAAACACATGAGCTCCACTTCCTGTGACAAATATTGACTTTTTCTGACTTCGCCCCCATATTCTGTGTTCTCGAAACGGGCTAGTGTTCTAGTTTTATGACACCCTGTGACAATGCTCAACCCCCCTAGAGTCCCATGCGCGTGTAATCATTCGTGGCATGCCAACGTCTGGGGAAGTTGAATCTCTAGATTTACGGGTACACCCCAGACTGCGATTCTGCGCAGCATTGGCGAACACTCAGGATGTCGTCTAACGGGGGTGCACCTCTCCCGCTAGAGAGCCAGGCTCCTACGGTGAAGGGTGTGATATGGACGATGTCGATGGTTCCTTTGGTCTTCGTTTTGATGCGCTTGTATGTGCGAGTGTACATGCGGAGAGTGTTTGGCTGGGATGACGGTATTGCAATTGCGGCAATCGTAAGGGACTCCTCTTTTTCGTTACCGTCTGACTTGAGATGATTTTACTGACTTTGATCCCTTGATAGTGTTGTCTCGTTGCATACGCTGCTGTCTGCCATGTCGCTGCAAACCTGGGCTTAGGGCAACACCTCGAAATTGTCCAGAAAACCCCAAATAACCTCATCCAGGTGGCCCTCTTGTGCAATATTGGCGAAAGTCTGGCAATCATGGCATGCACCCTCGGCAAGACATCCTTTGCTGTCACGTTGCTTCGGATCGTGGTCCAGAGATGGATGGTTGTCGTGCTATGGTTCGTGATTGTTACAATGAACATTGTCAACATCTTGGCTGCACTCTTTGTCTTCCTGCAATGCAAAGACCCTCGACATTTGTGGAATCCAATGATTCCATCAGAGTGCTGGCCGTCGGACGTCTTTACCAATTTCTCTCTCTTTGTTGGTGGTAATTTTCTTGCAGAAACCCTTAGGTTGGTATTGACGACTAATGCACCAATTCCCTCCTGCAGCCTATTCCGGAGCACAAGATTTTGTCCTAGCACTGCTACCGTGGACGATTGTCTGGAAACTGCAAATGAGAAAGAAGGAAAAGCTTGGTGTGGCCTTTGCAATGAGCCTTGGAATCTTGTAAGTCTTACAGACCCTACTTCATTGATCCTCCATATTGACTGACTTGTCTCTTCAAGCGCAGGCGCAGCATCCATAGTCAAGACCATCCATCTCGTGGCGCTCTCGGCCAAATCCGACTTCACATGTACGTCAGCTATTGCTAACTTCTTCATCTTTGCCACAAACTAATTTCTTCTCTTTTCTTAGGGGAACTTGCTCCCTTATTGATCTGGGCGGCTGTAGAAGATGGTCTCGCCATCACCGCTGCATCTATTCCCGCGCTTAAGCCTCTCTTAACGAGGTTATTCCCCAGCACATCATCGGACAACTATAACATGATCCCGTACCCACACCCGCCTCCCAACCCCAAGGTCTTCGACAACTCTAAGGGCGGAACGCAGACGGACATTGGACATACGACTGTTCACGATATGGGAAGCCAAACAGCAATCCTAGAGACTATTGCCCCAAATGGCGAAAATATCAACATGACAACAGAGGTCTCAGTGACATATAATCACGGCTCATAAAGGACTTCGTCGAGGCAAAAGAATAATTACAAGCAACGGGCAGTGGTCGACCGTACCAAGGGCTATTAAACTGGTCGCAAATAAAATAATCCGCAACAGACGGTTTCATCTGTGTTTCATGACCATCGACCTAGTCCCTTTCAGTCAAAAGATCAGAGCCTCTTGCGTAGGTTTACGCATTATATGCTAGCTCGGGGTTTGTCGCTACTCCTCACCAGCTTACTAGTTGTCCCCTTTTACCAGTCTAACGGATATTTGCATTACTTCTCATCCGGGCCCATAGGCTAGAGAGTTTGACTACTGATTCAGCATGAATAACACGATGGGTCTTTGTATAAGGCACCGAATATATTCCTGAAGCCTGGCAAGGGAAGATAGAAGATAATACAAGTGGAAAAAAAGGAGAAAAGAAGCTTGGTCAAATATTGAATAAAACGAACTAGTAATCACGGACCGAGAGCTTTGTTTAGCAGTATCTCGAAAATGTCTTCTTCCATGATTGCTGCGAATCTGCAGTACACATTAGGACACAAAATTATCAATCGAGAAAAGATAGAACTACTCACCCCTGACACTTGATATGAGACCTCATGGCATTCTGCAGTGACTTCAATCTCTCACGCGTCAATCGTGGAAAGTTCTCATGGTCCCTTATCCTGTTCCACGCTTGGACGGGAGTAATGTACCCATTCAAGTCAAGCCTGTCCGCCATCTCGAACAGTTTTTGAAAAACCTCCGCCGAAACCTGCCATCGCGACTCGCTGTCGAGAGTTGGGGGCGCAAGTTGTAGCAGTGTGCCTTGCATTGACACAGCATGGCCCGAGGGTTGTGCGCTTGAGATATGCGACAGACATGGCCGTTCCAGTCTCCAAGTTCGTAAGCACAATGTTGGAATATGGACAGAAGATGCGGATACTTACGACAGAACAAAGTCGACTCCTGTTTGAAACAATTCTTCGTCAGAGAGCTCGTCCAGGTCTTTGTCTATGCCATCTTCGTGATTTTCAGTCCCGCTGTGTTGCTTCTTGTTATTGTCGTCGCTATTGTTCCCCGGTTGACCTGGGACAAACCGGAGGGACGAGGGGTTTGATATAGATGGCGGACCTTTTTGGCCCATGCTTGATGACGGATGGTTGGTCTTTCTCATGCTTGGGTTATGTTCAGGCTGGTCGATGCACTGGGGATGATATTGGCAGTAGGGAATGTGAACGAGTGGGGTACGTAACGAATTATTGCCCCCGAACACGGTTACTCTGGCTAGGTAGGACTTCGGGTTTGACAGTTCCTGTGGAAGGCTGCGTAATATTGTGCCGGAGGATCCCGATGGACATTTCGGAGCTCATCCGTCTGAAGGTTGCCGCGAAAAAAATTACATCGCCGGCGGACATCTTCCAGCAACCGGATAATCTTGTCAATTCTCCTGTGATACTTCCCAGGCGAATATAAATACTATGTTAGTTAGAGGGAAAGCAGAACTGGAATACTCCGTACCCACCATTTGATCCGTCTTAGTTGTTTATACGGTTTTCACAGGTTGCTCTGCTCATTTGAATCCCCTAGCAGGAAACTTTTAGTACGAAGATTCAATAGCATGCATGCACTGCATCGTTTGCCAGGTCATGTGCGAGAGCTGTTTATACTCATTTAGCCAGCTGAGCAACGTCTCATCAACTTTCATAGAGTTGGTTCATATCTTGTGAAATCATACAAATGAGCATAAGACTCAAAGGGTGCTGCAGTGTGACGTCTCGCAGAGTACATAAAGAATACCAGATTCCGGCCGAAACAATAGGCATTCTGACCTTCGGGCCTGGAATTAGACACCGCATCTGTCATTGTCATATTTCCACCTGTTAATTCTTAGGCAGCCCGGAGTATGGACAAGCTTCAAAACGGCTAAGCCTTTTGTTATCGATACCAAAAGTCTAGGTACAAGTCCTGTCTGATATTGGATCTCTCCCTTCGGACAGAGTGAGCTGAAGCTAACTGCCGACATTCGGGCCTACAGGTTAGCTGCCTGCGCTAGTTATCAACTTTGGAAGGACCTTTGTGTTAATCTCACTAGCTTCGCTATTTGAAATATTAGTGCGGACTCAAATTGCACTATCTAGACGTATTTCTATAGACCTTTCATCCTTCCTCTCATATACGACAATGTACAACCATCAGATATTGCTTAACCGGTTTTTGGTCCGTCACTCAAACTGTCTCCCACATTTATATCGGCAACAGGAAATGGTAACGCCGCCCATAATTCGTGGAACACTCGGTGAGTTTTATTAGATGGCTCGTACTTTCAGCCCAGCTCGCTTCAATCGGTAACTTGCTGCATGCATCGCTATAGAGTAGAGAAATGCAAGTGAGTCGCCCACAAACCTGGCGTAGTATGGATATTGAATGAGATCCTGGTGTATGCAGTCTGGGCACTATATTATCAGATCTGATTGGAGTGCCCCCAACACGTCACAGATGTATACTTGGTTAATTAGCATGGGCTAGTCCCTGAAGCGGACCAGGACTTATCTAGCCTGAAACGTGCGTCTACTGGCTGTTGAGGGAAATCATATGTATGTAGTACCTATCGTCTTTCAATCATTATTAAGAAATTGTGATTCAGATCGGCCAAAATCATGCAGGGGATGTATAATGTGGCTTCACTACGCCAATCGAGATCTAGTTTCTCACCGCCACCAAGTGCGGAAGAATTGATCGGAAAAAAGAAAAAGAAAGTAAGAAAGAAATGGAGACAATAGTGGGGCTCGGTGTAGCTATTGGATATCAACACGATGAAATATACGGAGTAGAAATGAAATAGAAAATCAAACAAAACATAGAAATTGAGGAGAAGGGGGGCAGGAGTATATAAGAAACTTAAGAGGACAAGGAGAATGTGAAACCTATGGTACATGAATGAAGACGAGATCGAGTTGAACCAAGTCACTCTCCTGAGCCTTCTGCTTGAAAGGGTATGCAAACACGCGGAACAGAGAGCAAAAGCCCAATGATGCCCAAAATTGAAAACAATATATGCGTAGAGGATATCAAAGCCTTCTAACCGATCATCCCAGTAGAATCGCCGGCCTGAAAGATACTGACCGTAAGTCGGTTGGAGCACTGGGCTAGACTATCATGAAGAGTTGCATTAATACCCCGAACATGATAGGTCAGAGGGAAAATGGGCGGTAGTGCGTTGGGCTGACGTGTAATAATAGTGAACAATAGACACAACAAGAACGTGGATGTAGCAAGCATGGCGCCGAGAACTCTGTATATATGAGTGCGGGGATAGTAGGAAAATGATTCCACATGCCATGCACATTGTATCCATAATTGAAAGTAGAGTGCTCATTACCGGACCGAATTGGTGATTCCTAATAAGTCAAGAGATTGACGACTGGTTGTTTATTCCTTATACAGAGCCACCACTGGTCAGTGCACCGGAAAGCTAAACTGCATCAAGTCCTTCGGCATCTGAATTTAGAATTCGGGAACCCTTGTATAAGTCTGTGCTTGAGCATTAACAAGGCCCCCAATATACCGTCTTAATACGTTTGTATGACAAGGGTTGAAATGATCTCGTTCCATAATAGTCAAATAGTAAGTAGTAGACACCAAGATAACGGATTAAAATGAGGTATCTTGATTAATAATTCGGAGCGACCTCGGAAAACCCGAAGAATAACTTTCTCCAGGGCTTGGTTCGATGCTGACCAAGCTGGTAAAGTCCGCCAATCAGCGGTGGCAGACCCCGATTTCGGGGCCGTTTCGCGTTGGGTTTTGTGTGGGAGCCGCGTTTGTCGCTGGGGTTATTGAATGTATATTGAATGTACTATGGGAAAATGAGGAATTGTATGGAGTAAAGTAATTCGTGACTCGCAATTTATGCACTGTTCATCTCATATCGTACAATGGTAATAATATATGTAGGATCATCGTGGAATTTCCTAATCCAAAAATGGAGCGTGGAACCGAGGATTTAAACTCAGTGGGCTCCGATTCTCGGCCTTCGATCGATTCGTTTCTATACCTACGTAACCTTGTACACTAGAATTACATAGAGCGTGGGAAGGAATTGAAGGGAGAGGTAAATTGGAAAAGGGAATATAGTTATAATTATAGGATATATTCCAACAGAAACAGGATGTCCGGATCCGGGGGCAAATGACCTCAGGCAAAATTGGGGGATTAATCATCACCCCTCCGGCGCCCCGGGCCACCCCCACTGTACATTCAAAGAAAAAACCCACTTGTGGCTCCAACTTCTCTGTCCTTCTCTCCGGCTTCTATCCAACTTACAACATCGCCAAAATCGCGATTCACACGAACCGAAACATAGTCACCTCGTAGGTGCTTAGACTTCCATCGCACTCGCGACGAATCTGCACCGAACCGCATCCGGCATCTGAGTCACGTCTCTCCGGCCTGCGCAACGCGCATTTCCACACACTCCATCGGCATCAAGAAGATCGGTTTCCGGCCTCTGCCTCAACTGATCGTACCGGGGAAAACGGGGAAGCCTTCATCATGGCCAACTACAATGGGCGCCGCATGCCCAACTTCTCGCAATACCTCGATGACTTAAACGCGATTCCCTCGCCATACGACCAGGCCCAGCAGCAGCAACAGCAGCAGACTACCTTCAACGATGAGGAACTAGCTCTGTTCACCAATACCGAGTTCTTCGAGTTCGACAAGTTTACCGACTTCAGCGGCCTACCTTCATTCTCGCCAGAAGACGACAAGGCACGCCAAGTCGTCCCAGATCAATCCGCGCAAAATGAGGATCTGAAGTTCTTGGATTTCCTGAATGGTAAGTGTGGCTGAGTTCGATTCCTGTCTTTTCCATCGCTGGTTGGCTAGTCCCGAGTCCAAGCTGCACAGCTTTCCCCTGATCGCACCAGCCTTGTTCACAATTGGGTTCATTGGTTGCCTTATCAATTCGTCATTCTTGCCTATTGCACGCCTCAGGTCTGGGCTGCTTTTGGAATTTTTGGCGCTTCGTGCGCTTTCTGCCCTCAATATCATCCCACACCCTTTCACAGCTTTGACCTCCTTGGCTGGCAAATTTGAGCCCTGCATGTCATCCTTCCCGTGGCCCTACAGGGTTTTCTTCCACTCAAACTTGACCTTGGTCGGCGTGAATACTCCCCACTATTACGCCATTCCACGTGATTGGCACCTGTGCTCGGATCCCAACTATTTTCGGGAAACCGAAACTCGCGATGTGGATGTTGTTTGGAAATTGAACCAATGCTAATGATTTTCCAGCAGAGGGCCTCAATGGCATGCCTGATTACCAGCCCAACCTGACCTCCAATGTCCAGGTGCCCATGCACAATGCCCGCTTTTCGTCCGTTCCGTCCGTTCCTAGTGGGCCTGTGGCTGCAAACCAGGCACCTATCCAACCTGCGCCTATCAACAACGCCCCAAAGGTCGCTCCGGCCCCGTCCTCTGTGTCGGTGCCGCCTTCTACTCCGGTTCCCAGCACCAAACGCAAGAACTCCGCAAATGCGACCAGCGTCGAGGAGGCCAGTCGACAAATGGCCGAGGAGGACAAGCGCCGCCGTAACACCGCCGCCAGTGCTCGCTTCCGTGTGAAGAAGAAGCAGCGTGAGGCTGCTCTCGAGCAGACCGTGAAGGAGACCAACGAAAAGAACGATATTCTCGAGGCTCGTGTGTCTCAGCTCGAGCTGGAGAACCACTGGCTCCGTGGTCTGATCATGGAGAAGAACGGCGCCGACGAGCAGTCTGAGCAAGACATCTCGGATATGTTCAAGAAGTTCTTGGCCTCACAGAAGGCTGATGGTTCAAGTACTTCTGATCTGAAGCGCGGTGTGGGCACCACTGTATGAAGCACTGCCCAATGCCAAAGAAGGAAAAAAAACCGTCAAAAAGAAAGAAAGAAAGAAACCCCAGTCTTATTTGGTTGCCCTGCTACTCCACTCTGCTGCTTCAGGTGGTGACTGTTCTGGGCTTTTCTCTGTTAGCTCCACCTCACCATCTTTGCGTTCTTGTTTATAGTGTTCTTTTCCAGCGATGTTATTCCTTTTTTTTTTTTTTTTTTCTAGTAGCTAGAGCTACTTCGTATATTACGTCTGCAGGTCGAGGGGGTGGTAGGTGGACGAGTGATGTCTCTTCATGCAGGACAAGTATTTTAGATGCAATTATCCATGTGTTTCGGCCCAGTTTTAGACTTATCAAACTCACATAGAATATCCATCGCAAGAAAATGATACATCGTAGACCAACACGACCTATCATTAATAGCCGACTTGACCCACTCAGCCCCACACTGACTTTGCAAACTTTGAGGAAAGAGGATGGATTGTCTACTTCCATTCGCCGAACTATTAAGAAATGCTCGGGTTCCTCAAACGCGCCCTGAGAAAACCACACGCAAACGTGTACGGTCTGGACCATGCCGTCCTTAACATACAGCTCCCACCGCAGGGTATGTGGATGAACATGGGGTACTGGGAGGTAAGTCAACTGAAATGAATATCATTTAAGCAATTGTCTCATGTAAAAATACCTCCTTTGAAATCCACATTGACCCACCTCCCCAGTATACAGATGATTTCCCCGAAGCCTGCCAAGCGCTCCTAGACCAGGTTCTCAAGGCTGCGCTATCAACGGAGAAGGCGTCTGCCGTGAGAATCCTAGATGTCGGGTGTGGGTGTGGTGATCAGTCGTTATACCTGACGAAGGGTTTAAATGGCCATTCATCTACATCCCAGTTCGATTCTGAAGGGACTGGGATCGGAACCGCGACAACAACCCCTGACTCTATCTCCACTAGTGCATCTGGTATTCAACCATCAGAGTGGGGCCTGCGGTCTCGTCATAGCAAGGCCAAGCTGCAATCCTCCTCTTCGCTACACCTGGATTCCTATATCGGAATCACGCTGGAGCCAGCGCAGGCCGCGCTCGGCTCACGGCGCCTTAATCATATGCAGCGAGAGAGCGATGATCCTATCCAGGCAGGCATCTTCTGCGCGGACGCTGCAGTCCCCAGCTCCTGGACCGGGGAGTTGAAGAAATCAATCACGGCCCTTGCAATCGCGTCAACTAAACAAAAAGAGAATGAAGACACGTCTACCTGGCTCCTGGCCTTAGACACAATGTATCACTTCCGCCCCTCTCGCTTACCTCTCCTGACCTATGCACACAACACCCTCAATGCCTCATTCATGGCCTTCGACTTGATATTATCTGATACCGTAACCTGGTACGAAAAGATCCTCGTCCGACTCGTGTGCTGGGGGACGAACTCACCATTCGGGAATTTTGTTTCCGAGAAGGAATATGTTGAGTTACTTGTTACGGCGGGGTATAATCCTGCTTTTATTGAGATGCGAGATGTCTCGCGGCACGTTTTTGGTGGGCTGGCAGATTTCATTGAGCGCAGGGTGGAAGAGGCGAGGCCATATGGGATTAGAATGGGGAAGTTCCGTGCGGCGAAGTCTGTGTTTGGGTGGTGGGCTAAGAGGAGGGTTGTTAGGGGCGTTGTTGTTGTTGCGAGGAAGGCGTGATGGTTTGGATGGTCCAGTCTCGAGGGCTGTCATATGTGGTTATATGAGCCTGCTGCATAGGTCTCAACTCAAAAGGTGGTATTTTCAGCCGTTTTTAGTAAGGCGTGGTGGTGTATGTCAGCTAGAACAGCCCTGGAGACCAAGCCGATCTGTTATGGAACTCTAATAACTAAAAGAAGAGGAAAGTGTCGGGAACTCCTCGTTCATTAATCCTTCCATTTCAGTCTTCGGACAGTCCTACCAAGCTACCTTCTATTTCTCCGATCTAGCATTATCAATAGATCAATAAATATAAATCATGGCATTATACCGTTGTAAATAGATCGAGGGACCCATAAAGAGACCTCGTAGATAGCGTTCGTGATGTACAGCTTAATATGCTTTAGGTGACTTTTCTTGCACTTTCAAGCCACATGTAATCAAGCCACATGTAATCCAGCCACACGCAGCGTTGCTAGCTCGTGGCCTGATTCATGATGACGTAAAGAGGCGGTGGCACCCGTGGACAGGGCTGAAAGATGAAGAGTAAAAACATTATAGATGGCAATCTGTTCATTCATATTGGCAATATAAATTTATTGAGATCTATATATATGGATACCTAGGTATAATGTCCTAATTACTAATTGGTTAGGAAGTTCTGATGCCAACTTCCGTTTTATCCGACAATTCGGCAGTTATCCAACGCTGAAGCCGCTAAGTGGTGGGTCTAGACGATCATAGTTGCTTTCGGTGCTCCTTTTTTTTCTGGTCAGGTTTTTATAAACAATTTGTCCGCGCTTGGATGGCGAAAAAAAGCCTTTACCCTTCCATATTTCAGGCACAGGTACATTTCTGAGCTTTCTGACAGTCCCAACGGGGAAAAATAGAGACTGCAGCCAAGAAGATCTACAAGATCGGCCAGATCATAATCCCCGAATCGGTAAAGCGGTCTCCCTTGGCAATATGGCCGATCAACTGCCTGAGGCCGAAGAATCGAATATACCGGGCGAGAAGCCACGGAACTCGGCTGAGATAGAGAGACGTACTACGTCAGCCTCTATCGGATCATCGACCGGCTCGAGTATCTCTGAATATGACCCACAGGTGCATAGGCTACAATCGCGAAACACAGAACTGGACTTGGAACGCCATCGGACTGGGACATCGCGAGCATTGAGCAGGACTGAGACGCAACGCGCTCAACATGCGCTCACCGTGGGTGAGAGTCTTCGGTCGCGACCGTCACGGGCTCCATTGCCAGCTTTTGGTGGGGGCAAACCCTACCCTCCACCTCTTCCTGAACGGGAGGATTACGTTGTGGAGTTCGATGGGCCAAATGACCCGTTATACCCGCTGAACTGGCCCATGAAAAGAAAGTGAGTCGTTTCGCCATGAATCTCCGTATCGTACTGGGCATTTAATGTGCAGCATTGATACTCTGATACTGACTTCTCAATCTAGGTGCTACATTAGTGCTATCCTCGCCTTCACCAGTATTTGCTCCACCTTCGATTCCGCCGTTTTTAGTGCTTCATCCAGTAATGTCTCGAGTTACTTCAGCGTCGGCCTTGAAGTCGCCATCCTCTCCAGCTCTCTCTATATCATCGGCTACGCCTCAGGTCCCTTGATATGGGCTCCCCTATCCGAACTCAAGGGTCGTCGTTCCCCTATCATTATCGCCATGTTCGGATTTGGCGTCTTCAACATCGCAGTGGCAGTCGCGAAAGATTTACAAACACTCATGATTTGCCGATTCTTCTGTGGTATCTTCGGCAGTTGTCCCTTGGCAGTTGTGGCTGCTGTGTTCTCTGATATCTGGGACAACCGCACCCGTGGTGTTGCCATTGCCATGTTCTCCTCGACCGTGTTCCTAGGCCCTCTCCTAGCACCTTTCATCGGAGGCTTCATTAACATGTCCTATCTCGGCTGGCGCTGGACCGCCTATATCCCCGCGTTCATGGGCTTCGCCGCTTTCCTCTTGAATGTTTTTTTTCTAAAGGAGTCATATCCACCTGTGGTCCTTGTGGACAAAGCTTCGGAGCTACGTCGTCGCACTAAGAATTGGGGAATACATGCGAAGCAGGAGGAGATTGAGGTCGACCTTCGAGAGCTGATTGTAAACAACTTCTCTCGTCCGCTTCGACTGCTAATTAACGAGCCTTTGATCCTAGCCGTCACTATCTACCTAAGTTTTATCTACGGGTTGCTCTACTGCTTCTTGACAGCCTATACTCTGGTCTTCCAAGGCGTTTACGGTATGAACGCTGGTGTTGGAGGACTTCCGCTCTTCGGTATGGTGGTGGGCCTGTTCATCGCCGCGACCTATATCATCATCGCTAGCAAGGGCTACAATAAAAAACTCGACATGAACGGTGGTGTCCCCATCCCCGAGTGGCGTCTCCCGCCCGTGATGATTGGTGGTGCTCTCTTCGCTGCCGGTCTCTTCTGGTTTGGATGGACTGGCTTCAACGGTACCATCCACTGGATCGTGCCTACCCTGAGTGGCTTATTTACTGGATTTGGTCTTCTGATCATCTTCATCCAATTGTTCAATTATCTGATTGACACATATCTTATGTTGTATGTCATACTCGCCATTCCTCCAATTTGTCATGGGATTATCTAACATACCATCTACAGCGCTGCATCAGCCATTGCAGCCAATACCTTCTGCCGCTCGATGGTGGCAGCAAGCTTCCCGCTTTTCTCACGCCAGATGTTCCAAGGCATGGGTATCCAGTGGGCTTCTACGCTTCTCGGATGCGTCGCAGCTGTCCTCGTTCCAATTCCCATTGGTTTCTACTTCTTCGGTAAGAGATTGAGGATGAAGAGCAAGTTCGCGCCATTTTATGAAGCTGTCCAGGAAGGGCACGCAGCTGAGGAAGCTGAAGAACAGGCGGAGGGTACTGTTCACCGGCAATAAACAACAACTGCTTGTTCTTATACATAGTCATATTCCCATCAGGGAAATGTAAATAATTTAGCGAGGATGATAAAACATGAACATAATCTTTGCTGCCGCACAATAACAAATGATCGGGCTGAAAGGGAATACTCAGCTACGCCGCTTTTCGCCATAGCGGAAAATCCGTAAATCCGCGGGCGAGTTTTATCCCTCACACATGTCAGTCTCTTGACCTCCTGAGATCTGTCAGACAGCGGGAGATGCCGCACAAGTCGAATAATAACTATACATAGAATCATGGGGATGGATTTTGCCTTCGTCAACGTACAGAAACCAAGGGATGCCCTTCAGCTCGCTAAAGAGCCCGAGTTTCGGTCTCACGTGACGCGTTATCAATGGAAGCAAGCACGTCGAGATAAGCGAGTCCGGACTAGGCTCCTGCTGGGTGCGGCGCAGCTGGGTGTTGCACAAGATGTGAAAGCCACTGAAGTTCAAACCCGCCCCGGGTTCGATTCTTTCACCCCACCAACCTTGATATCGCCTCAAATCGGCGGACTTAGGGTGGACCCCTTCAAGTCTTATCCTACATCGGTCCAGCCTTGGACTCCACTACTGGTCGATCACTGTAAGTTATACTTTATGAATTTAATTTAGCATATCTGGACTTTATTAACATCATAAGACTTGATGAATATGGCAGTTGATATTCCCGAGCTTGACCAGCCTGGGACCCCCGGTCTCCTGAGGACCAGTTGGTTTCCACTAGTGATGACCGAGCCCGCTTTGTTCTCCGTCATTATTCTTCTTGCTGCATCGCATTATGCCTCCCTACAAAGTAACCCTAGCGGTATGAAAATGGACCTCCTCGGTTTTCGCTGTGAAGCTATCTTGTCCATCAATAGCTGTCTTGAGGCTCAACAGCCAGGGACTGTAAATGATGCTTTGATAGGGGCTATAGCAAAGATGGCAAGCTATGAAGCCATGTTCGGCAGTCTCGAAAATTACAGTATCCATATGCAGGGTCTCGCACGAGTGATTGGTTTACGAGGGGGGCTCACAACACTAGGGCTGAATGGCTTACTCTATCGGATGGTGATTTGGATTGACCGCAATTCCGCTTTCTTGCATGGATCGGGGATGACCTTTGCGGATGAACTTACGCCAGATCCGAATCCTGGTCAATTTCTGGGTAGCTCCTGATGGACAATGTAAATATTTTCCTTGAAAACCAATAAAAAAGGAAATCAAATACCCGCATGACGACACGACATCGCGCATCATGAAGTTCATAGAGTTTCTTGATGGGGACTTCCTAAACGGGATATCACATCCAACCTTAGGGAACTCTGACCCACATCTTACCACCAATGAAATGAAGTGTTTGTGACTATGCTCCAGATCTTTCCTATTGCAGATAACGCATTATAATGCAACATTTAGGTAGGGCATACTGTATACTACGCTCACATTACAATAGGTTCAGTTGCGTACTCCTAAATATATAAGTAATGAACATCTCTCGAACACTGCAGTTCTACCACTTAATCATCACAAATCTTCGTTGTTATTATATCTCCCTTCAATATCGAAATGTCTCTTTCTGGTAAAGTCGCCCTTATCACCGGCGGTGTTAAGAACCTTGGTGCTCAAAGTGCCCTCGAGGTCGCTGGTGAGGGCGCCAATCTTGCTCTCCACTATCATTCATCCGGCGGCGAAAAGGAGGGGGCCTCGCTAGTAGCCTCCCTTAAGGAAAAGAACCCTTCGATCAAGGTCTCCTTCTACCAGGGTGATTTGACCTCTGCAGCTGCAGTAACGAAGCTGTTCAAGGATGTCATTCGTGATTTCGGCCATGTTGATATTGTGGTCAACACGGTCGGCAGAGTGCTGAAGAAGCCTATTACAGAGATTAGCGAGGAAGAATATGACACAATGTTCGCGTAAGTATTGTGTTGAGGAAGGACATCGCGGACTCTCTAAGAGTGGTTGGCTAACTACGTTCTTAGGGTCAACTCCAAAGCAGCATTTTTCGTTCTGAAGGAAGCTGCTGCTCATGTGACTGATGGCGGAAAGATCATCTCCATTGTCACTGCTCTCCTTGGAGCCTTTACTGGCTACTATACTTCTTACGCTGGTAGCAAAGCCCCAGTCGAGCACTTTACTCGGTATGTTGTCAGTCCACTATCGGCCGAAGTCCTGAGTTAACAATATCGTAGGGGTGTTTGCAAGGAGCTTCAATCTCGCAGCATCAGTGTGAACAATGTCGCCCCTGGACCGATGGATACACGTAAGTCGACATGAATAATAAAGGGATACACAGCTCGTTCTAGGGATCTAACATGATATGTTATCAACAGCTTTTTTCTATCCCCAGGAATCTCCCGAAGCCGTCGAATTCCACAAAGCAAATGGCATGGGCAACCGTCTCACCATGGTCAAGGACATTGCTCCTATCATTCGCTTCCTTTGTACCGATGGTGCTTGGATTACCGGCCAAACCATTTTCGCCAACGGTGGATACACTACTCGTTGATAGGTTTTCCGAGTCATAGCAGGAAAGCTCACGGTTGATCGCAGCTACTACTCAATCTTACTCATGTCCAAATGTACACTTATCTTCTTATGTTATGAATCAATAAAATTAAATTTCAATCCAAGCTCTAAATCAAGTAGTATCCCACTAGAAGCGGGGAAAGGGGAAGAAACCCCATATAACGGCAAGTTGAAAGGCCAAACTAACATTTCAGCCGAGGATAAAACAACGTTGGCTTAACTCCCATTTAAGGCAGCTGCTATTGGTATTATACATTTGATGTTAGAAAACATTGAGCTTAGTTACTTATAAAGCTAGTTCCGGATCCGGCGTTGGAACTGGGTTTGCTTGGACTATTTAATAGGCAACAGGTAACAAGAAAGACCGCGAGCCGGGGGCTTCAGTCTTTCAACGCATGTCAGACGATACTATTCCCTGCAGTTGTGACATCTGAGAACAGGTAGCATAAGAATCTGACTTGATCCAGAAGTATTTTGAACCCAGACATATCCGTAGAGGACGGGTGTCAGATATATAAAACTGTGTATCTAAAATAAGGTTGTGTTACGGTTAACCTTATTGAATACCTGGACTAATTAGTTTTATATGAATAGCTCGTGTTCCCAAGTTCGAGAGCATAGAGATGGAGGCTCCAAGAAGTCATGATGTCCTTGGCATTGAAACGAGTAACACATGCTATGAAATGCGCAATAGTGGTTCTCTGCCTGGATGCTGTGACCATTGAATAGCTGCCCGCCATTATCCAATTAGATTCCGATATGTGTAAGTGATGCAATTTGGGTTTCTGAAAGAGGTAAAACAGTGTTCATTACCATGTACTATTTTATCGCGCACCCGGTGTATAGATTCTAGGCTTCTGGGCTGAACCTTCTGGTGAGTCGAGATGGAAAGAGACAGCGAGAAATGGGTCCTGAACAATTGATAGACTGTAGCAGATTGGCAAGGCCAGATGTTCATTATGCGTTTGTTCATTGTATATGCTATGTACAATGTGTCCCCAATTTATAAATGCCCGAACTGAATATATACACGAAAGTCGCGATATGTCCTCGATGGGTCGTTATAACGAGGAATCTTTCATCCAAGGAACCTCGACGTCAAGGGCGTTTGCCACCCTAGTCGCGGAAGAAAGACACCCCTCTAGTAGTACCATCCCGTCCCAGCACCAACCACCAACAAGCCAGACATTTCCATCCCCGTTCCGCCAAAGCTGACTCTTGTCATCTCCAGACTTCTTCTGACTGAAAATTTGGTTGATGATCTGTCTGCTGGTGGACGATCGCAAAACGCGAGTGAATGTGGCAGTATACAAGACCTTCTCGGGGTCAATCGGGGCAATTGGATAAGTCGTAATAAGAGCAGATGACGGATGTTCATGGACAGTCTCAGTTGCCGTAGCATTAGAGCACATGTGGAGTGGGTGAGGTGTTGATTCGCCGGCGTTCAATGATACTTGCGCCCAGAGGCATTTGCTAGAATCCTGAATTCGGGAAAAGTCGCGGTGCACAACGGATTGAACGGTCGTTGTGGGAACTGCATTCATTGCGCTTCGGAGAGGCTGGAAAATCGCGCCAACTACATCAGGCGTCACGGCCAGAACGACATGGTCAAATAGCCGTGAGCTGCTCTGGCCATCACGGGTATCTGTCCAGCTCACTTGAACTTTTGTACCGATATTCTCGACCGCCGTGACCTTCGTGCCAAGTTTATACGTCAGGTCTTCGGACAGCTTTTTCTCGACATATTGAACTCCACCAAGGACGGTGTAGTGATTCTTACGGAAGGTTCTTCTCCCATAACCGACCAGATCAAGGGCTGGGAAATCCATCAGCGCATCATGTGAGCAAGTCGCAACACTCGCGAAGACCGGCAGGAAGTAGTGCTTCACGTAGTAACTGGGCAACATAATCCTCTCCACATATGCACGCAAAGATTCTTCCGTACCCGACGACTCCACCGTTTTGGGCGCTACGAAGAAGCAGCAGGCTTTGAACCAATAATAGCATATTGCCAGGTAGCACACCTCGATCAGCCACCCGGCCCATGATAAGCCCTCCGGGCGCAAGGGGGGTAATTGGTGGTTATTTGAAGAATGCATATAGTATGGAGACGGTTGTTTTCTGGCATTGTCCGGTAGTGACGACAGGGAGTAAATGAACCGTAGCGAGCCGTATGGGATGCCGAAATAATCGTACATTCGCTTGAGACTTTCGTAGTATCCGTCGGCGAATGTGCGCATGGGAAGATCGAGACGTTCGGGCTTCGCGCTTCCGTCTTCTTCGTTTGTGAGATCATATGACGCAGAATCGAGCGAAAGTTTGTCTTGCTGTGTGTTTTTGTTGGGATTAGTTTTTAGTTCGCATGTATGATGTCGCGGGTGAACCTTTTATACCTTTTCGAATACTTCCACGTCGAATCTGCCCCGAGAATCATTCCTGAGCATGTATGCGACCACTAGCCCAGCCATCCCTGTGCCAATTACGGCAACATTTTTGCGTGGTTCGTTTGCCTCCATAATGAAGGAGGGAAATGTTCATTCACAGTTGCAAGAGAAGGAAAGTGTATATTATCCTTCCCGTGACTGAGAAAGAAGTTTAGACCTCGTGGAGTCCAAGAGTCCAATGTTCGCTTAAAACAAAAGTTGACGGCATCATAACTTTCAACATTTCAACAATGCCCAGGTGGCTTTGTGAGAAGGTTAATTCCGACCCACATTTTTGTCAGCAAGCCTCGGTCTACTCCATTCCAAGTGCACTCATGCACTATCCAATAATGCATATTATACATATCACATATGATAGGCCGATGGGTGTTGGGTGAGTCGGAACTTCAAAAGTGCATAAGATTAATGCCTTCCAAGGTCAGGTGACCTCCCAACACTTAGCTTTTCACAAGCTGCATGGATCGGACAACAATGGATGGATCAAGGTCCTGATGACATAATCAGTTGACCTCACCTGGGCAATCCTTATCGGCTTATCAGCACGTGCATGTTTGTTGATGGTCGATTTTGGAATTTGGACGGAAGAACTTGGACAAGCTCGGGAACAGATCAAGATACGGATTCAGAGGCATGCATTTGCCATTGATATAAGACGATCTTGAACTTCCCCAGGTATTGTGCCAATACCTTGTCAACTACGGCCATGGCGCGTCCCAAAACGGTGCGCGCCCCGACAACAGCCAGTCTTCCAAATAACCTCCGCATTCCCTCATCGACTCCATCCCTCACAAAATCCTTGGGAAAGCTATCCAGACAAGCACTACTAGATCTAGCATTTACGTGGCTTGATGATCGCAACGTCGCCTCATCCCCACCATACTTGCAGACCAACGATGATGGCCCCGACGATGACGATGCCCTCCCCTACCCCGCGGGCAAGACAATCGAAGAAGTCCGCCAGGTGTATGGAGATCTGCAGGATCGAAAGGGTGCAAAGCGCGAACTTATTGAACGTATCCTCGAAGGCGATTGGCGGCATGGAATCACACTACGACAGCTGGCCATGGCAGACCTTCGCTATATGGACGACCACCCCGCCAGCCTTCGATGGACTGCACTCGAGCTTAGCCGCATTGATACAAAGCGCAAGAACTCCAAAGGTCTGCCACCCGCTGACTGGTCCGGTTCTGTACCGCGCATGCAAGCGGCAACATTTGTGCAAAGCCTCCAACGAGAAATCTCCCCATTGGTTAAGGCCCACTACCACCTCGCCCACTCGGCTACACTGCCGCTAACGTTCCTACGTATCTTTGTTGTTGACTCGCCATATCAATCCCCCAGACAGGCAGCCGAGATCTTCACTGACTCGTCCCGAGTCATCTACGTCGCTTTCCCGGACAGTTGCCCTTACGTCTACACTTCCATAGCAGTATCCACCGGATCAAAATCTGCTCCCTCAGCAAGCTCTGTGGCTACTGATACTCGAACCCTTCAGCGTCTGGTGCGCGATTCCATTCCCAAAGCTTTATCCCGCCCACAGGAACGATTCTCTCTGCAGGCGACATCCCTGGCAGCCAAGAATCTGCCCACACTCCTAGCCCTCCGTGGCTCTGGACGATCAACGGCCTCTAACGGCGCCTTTAGCATTTTTGCAGATGCAGCCACTGAAGGAAGTCCGTTGGATCCTCGACCCTCTAATACAGTCTCACCTGAAGAGCATATCCGAGCGAGTCATTCCAGCCCAACAGAAGGCAAAGAAAATACAAATGGCCCAGCGACCAAACGAAGATCCAGCGGTATTGATACAGCCCCGCTTTCTCCGGATTCGAAGAAACGCTGTTTGGCCATCCACTCCCGATTCGGCACATTGGGGTCATCACTCGCCCCGGCACTGCTGGACCGACTTGATATCCGGCTCCTCGACAAACCGGGCTCTAGTGATGAACAATATGATGATGACGGTGATGATTCTACCTTCACGCCACCTGCCTTGTCACTGACTTTCTCTGGCTCCGACGTCATCGGCGGGATTCGCAAACTTGCTGAGCTAGGCATCGTTGACCCTGAGCGTATGCCGTCGTGGATGACTGGCGAGGAAGGCGTTAGTGTCGCGACTGTTCGACGGGGTAAACGGCTTCAAAAGGATATATAGAATAATATGTTTGGTGTTCTTGGATTTTGAGGAGTTGAGAAGCTTGGTGCTTTTTCGTTTCTTGGGCCGTTGGGGCTTGATGTGATACCCGGACTTGGGATGAATGGACTTTCTTTTGTCATATTTGGCTTTCCTAGTAAAACTGAATTTTGTGAGATCTCTCGGTCGAGTGTAGTAGCAACCAAATGTAGTCTACGCTCGACACTGAAGATTGTAAAGAATGGTATCAAATTCATTTAGTGCATTCAGCATAAAACAGTGCAACCTATACTAACACCGCACACCACATTCCTGAATCTACAACACGCATAAGATATTTTATCGATAAAACAGCACCACAAGTTGACTCTCAGTATTCCAGACATTGCAATGAAGCAATCCATGCTTGGGCTTGCACCGGCAAGAGTGTGCGTCACTCAATGATAGATCCCTGAGAAGAAAAACTTCCCGACACGATTTCCCAAAGATAAACAGGCTCAAAGTAAAAGACGAATTTATAAAAAGAGACCACAACAAGAGAGCTTTCCGCAAGAGAACCGTTCCTTGATCTTACATCCTCACAGAGGCAACACCTCCAGTTTCGTGCCAATCACGCTCATCCTCGCCGCGTCTTGATTTTAGTATTTGGAGCTTGACAGCGATAGGATTAGCAGCATATGAGGACGAGTTGCCCATTTCAGCCCAAGAAGCAAATCGTTAGCAGGGGTTCCTCCAAGGGACCAGAGGTCAAGACAATGGGGTAGACTCTAAGGACAAAAGGATACTGATCGGGTCATGACACCCAGGGACTATTTGTCGCCCACGTTCACATATTCGCCTCGGTTATGGTCATTCTTGGTTTGGACGACCTCTCCGTTGAGATGGAGCGTTCCATGTTCATCGGTCCGCGACGGGGCATTGCTATATGTAGAGAGCTGTTGAGTTCCAAGTTCTTATTACGACTCGGACAAGTTGCCATCACTTACCAGTAGAGACAACTGACAACAGTGTGGGATGTATGCATAGCTGCCTCCCACGTCTTAAAGCAAGCCTTATGGAAGTTGCTGCCGCATGACTGACACCACGTAGTTTTCTGGTCTGTCTCAAACCCATGAAAACAGATCGGGCATTTGCCGTCGACAGGCTTCCTTTCGCCGGCTGAAGTAAGGGTGGTCGTGTCCAGGTTCCGTTTTAAGGATAACACAGCAAGCATCTCGCGTAGCTCCTTATCAATGCGTAATTGGGTCAGAAATGTGGTATAACAGAGATATGCTGGATTGGGTCAACAAGGACTCACGAATGGCAAAAATGACCGCTGGTACACCAGTTGCTCGGGGACATCCATCGCAGATAGGACTTTAAAACGCATTAACGGAGAACTGCGAGTGGTAGCCGGACTGTGCACAACAGGGTAGGTATATATCTTCCAAGCCCGAGCTAGGTTAAGACTTACCAAAGCAGATGTGCTTGCACTGCGTCTTCCGGAATCTGACATCGGGACAGTCACAGGTAGGGACTTTGCCAATTACCGTTTTGTAGATATTGCCAGTAGACCCAATAACTTCAAATGATATTTGCGGAATATTCTGCGTACCGTCAATCTTGTGTCTAATCATATACATGCTAAACGTGAAGCTAATTAGCCAATCGAAGTATGCCATAGTTGTCAATATTTACTTGCATTTGGCTTTGAGTGCGCGAGGCTCTCTCTAAGAACCCTTTGGGAGGTGAGTCTAGCCATGGGAGAGCGCGCTTTCCAGACATGAGTATTTGGAAGGCACTGGGCGGAGTGCGGATCTGCAACTTGGATTGGGTTCCCAGCCCTAGGCTTGTTACTAGGCTCCACGGTGGGTTCGGCTTTGGGATCAGAAATATCAGGGCTTGATGGCAGTCCAGAAGAAGAGGAATGTTTCATCACTTGTAGATTGACAGTAACTCTGAGACATGTGTACTTCAAAGGAGTACGAGAAGATATGATTCTAGGAAGGCAGGGGACCATGGAGAGAGGATGCGTTGCTATATATATGTATTGCAGAAAGCAAGATCTAGAGTGGAGGGCAAACACGTGAAGTGTCAACAACTTTGCATGGTGACTTAGAAAGATATAACAGGCCATTGTTCTCAGCAGGTAGGTCATGTTTGGTTTAAACATGCTTCCCACTTTCGCTTGGGCTTGTCGCTGTTGTGAATCCACTTTGACCACAGTAGTCTATACATTGTAGGATAGTGAATAGAAGAGTCTATAGAGGGTGTCTAGGTAGGAAACCTATATCATGTACAAGGCTTGTCAATGGCATATGTATGTACTCAGTCCTGAATAATCCAAGCTCCTTTACCATCTACTAAAATCTCTAAGAAGTTCCCATGTGAGTCAGAAGCAGTACATAAATATAGATAAAGAGATTGGATGTACGACTGTATGTATTCATGCAGGTAGTCTCGCATACTCTTTGGTAAAGCACGGGTGTTTGCACTGTTTGTTTGGGGCAGCTTCCCTATCGCTATCAGCTCGTGGAGAAGTGGACTGTCCCTCTTCGACAAGATGACGATATACTGCAACGCTCAGCATTTCAGCTAATTCTTTGCTCCTCCATTTCCCCCCCTGGAGCTGATATTGGAACTTATTCTCCATGGCACGTCCACGGGCTCTGTCGGGGGCTGATGCCCCGAAGGAACCACATGCGGTCTCTCTCAAAGGTATGTGAATACAACTCAACCAGTAGTTGGACTAGCAAGCTAATTATGAATGGATTAGTGTTGCGGTAATTCGAATGATCCATATACGTCCCGTTTATGGCAGCTCCTGACTATCGATACACAGCCTTGCGCGGCCGTCACTTTCTTATCAACATCCTCTCCCGACGGCTAAAACCAAAATCTCCACGAAAGCCTCACTAAGCTATCCGTCCAGTGATTCCGATGATCAATTCATTTTAACGCCTCTTGTGAGACAGTGACTACCCTCCTCAAGGAAACCGTTCACTAATGGCAATAGCTTACTCTACCTCCCTCCTTCGGATCAGTCTACGTCGGAGAGACCTTCGGATGCACACTCAGCGCGAACAATGAAATTAATGATGATGACAATGACAGACTGCTCACGTCCGTGCGTATAGTAGCGGAAATGCAAACTCCTTCCTCAGTCGCGGCACTGGAGCTGGAGCCACCCAGCGACTCCGCATCAACAGACGGCCTCAAGATCGGCGAGTCATTACAAAAGATCGTGCGGTTTGATTTGAAGGAAGAAGGAAACCATATACTAGCTGTCAGTGTCAGCTATACGGAGACAAAGATCGGCTCAGATTCGCAGGCAGCTAGTGGCCGGGTCAGGACTTTCCGCAAGTTATACCAGTTTGTGGCACAGCCCTGTCTGAGCGTTCGGACCAAGGCGTCCGAACTTCCGCCGCTCGAGGTAGATAATAAGTCACTCGGTCCGTACGGGAAAACGAGGTTACTCCGGTTTGCCCTGGAGGCACAACTGGAAAACGTGGGCGAAGGCGCCGTGGTAGTCAAGGTATGAATTTTCTATTAATACCTAGCGAATCGGTGGATTTCTCACGGTGAAGCGTGGCTGTACCTGAAATCCGGCCTGGTCAGAATGCTCAACAATTTGGCTAACACCGGGGGATGGACAGCAAACGAAACTAAATCCCAAGCAACCGTTCCAATCAAAATCTCTAAATTGGGACATGATGAACCCAGACATGTCACTCAGGGCACTGCCTACCCTCAATCCACGGGATGTCCTACAGGTAGCATTTTTGGTGGAACAAGAAGAGGGCCAGAACGAGGGACTTGAAGCTCTCCAGAAGGACCTGCGACGGGACGGTCGTGCCACGCTGGGTCAGTTGTCAATTGAATGGCGCGGTGCTATGGGGGACAAGGGGTTCCTGACCACGGGAAACCTGATGAGCCGGAAACGCACCTGAAACGCGGTGTGCAACGAACCCACCGGATCGTTTCCGCTCCTGTATCACGATATGGATGCCGATGTGTATTAGTGCATCCTGCCGCCTGGTTGCATGGAGGGCGCCGCAAGGGCGGTTTGTACATATTTCCAATGTCCCACTTACACAATATTACCATTGGCATTGGCAGCAGCGTCCTAAATTGGGGGGATGTACTCCGTATAGTGTAATTTATTGGGCTCTGAATATATCCACACAATTTATGTACGCCCGACAAAGGGCTGCCTGAGGCTCTAAAATAGAGTCTGATGCATTGGCTGGTCTCCCTGGCGCCACTAGCACGTAGCGGAAACCAGCCTTGCCATGCAGCCAACGCTTAATTTTTTGTCGCACGGCAGTTCCCTCTCGGCAAGGAAGCTCCAGGGCTGGACCTCTGCACCCTTTGACCGTGCGTTTTGGTACTCCTTGCCCATAAGTCTCGCACGAAGTAAGTAAGTTGTAAATAAATAGAAATCGAGAATTCGTCCTCGGGCCAAGGCCACGTATTCTACGGGATGTCACATATAGAAACGATATTTTGGGTATGTATACATGTAAAATCTCTTAGCCAGATTTGGATGTTATGGAGTCATCTAATGGAAGAGTCTAGACTCTCCAGGGCTGGCTGATCAATGGGGTTCAGTTCACATTACCCGATCTCAAAAAAGATCATTATCCGCAATCTATGTCTCGCACAGACTTCTATTTTAGTTTTACTGGTCTTTTATCTATTGATCTTTCTTCTTGGTCGGAGTTTAGGTTACTCCGTACTCTCTATCTGCTCCACCGCCTCTTCTATTGTCAAGTCGTACACACTGTTGATTGTATTGAGTGTATGCAAGTACGAATGTACATCGACGGGGAGATGTCCCGAATAACCTTGCCCAAAATCCTGGGATGCGACCAGTCGAAAAGGGCTATCGGTGCAGGGGAGCCCCTGTGCCACGTAACGCGGGTATTAGGCGTGTCTAGGGCACTGAATAGATATGTATTTCGATACACTATACTGAGTACTCCGTATGGAGTAGGTATATTTGGAACTTTGGAGTCCCACGTGTATGCTTACTTGCCCAGGGATGGTACCCAGATAGCTACCTAGTTACTACCCCGTCCATATGTAGAGATATAGTACCTCCATATATACCATGTATGAGATCCTTGGCTGATCCAGAGGAACACTGGCACCGGAACTAACTGTGGGATTCATCTATGAAGATTATCAGATTAGTTTTTATTTTCCCAAGGCTATTTTATGAAATCGATACTGTGGAAATTGATACACTTAAGCGATGCTTTCGCCCCTGCTCCACATTGTCCAACTGTAGTATTGATCATCTCCCCGGGACAAGCCACCCCACTTGGTGACTCCTGGAAATCCTATGTACCAAAGTACATAAATAGTGCGTCATGCACAGAGAAATCTTCCATGTATGTTGTAAGATAAGAAGAAAGGGCGAAGGAAAGATTGTACATTGTTGGTGATGGGCCAAAAAAAAAAAATAAAATAAAATGAAATAAAGGCCGTTGAAGCAGACTCAATCTAAAAAGCAAGATTCCCACGAGGAACTAAACTGTAAAGTAGAAGGTTACAACCCAACGTCGGCAGTTCCCGATAGTCTTACCCCCCTGAAAGTGTTTCCGAAAAGTCAGATATATGAAAAGAAAGAATGATATTGTGTATCGTAGAACCCCTAAAGTCCCCTAAATAGAAGACCTGAACGCCATGTCTCAACTGAAAATAAACCCAACCCCATTACTCCGTACTAGCAGTTAACGAACCTCGTTAAGAAAAGGATCAGCCAAGACCCGCATCAGAAGCTCAACCACGGATCACGGGCCTTCTACGGAGTAGGTACCTAGGTACGGAATAACCCCCTTGATATTTCCTTGATATTTTCTTGATTTCTTTCCGTGACATTATTAGAAATGGTCTATATATGATAACCTCAAGAATAGGAGAATAGCACATGACGGTTGATATATGTATGTTGTATATTGAACCTATATTATGGGTATACCCCGGAAGTCTGGATTCTGGATTCTCTTTAGAGTCTAGCCCATCATGCACATACCTGCAGGCTACGGTGTCAAGACTCTTGTGCATAGATGCTAGGGCTGTGAATGGCCCGGGCCCTTGACTGGCTTGATTTGTTAAATGTTTGGACTTGACACGGGCAACTCTTACCATTTTTATATAGTGGAGTAGAGATGTGCACACATTTAAATGTCCTCGGGTTCTACCTACAACATATAGGTACATTACAAGCCTACGCAACCACCCGTGATCCTAGGTGGGAAAAAAAAAAAAAAGGGAAGAAAAAAAAAAAAAAAAAAAAAAAAAAAA